>RCUC01156627.1:0-68322 GCA_003697995.1 Taxidea taxus jeffersonii
TTGGGACAAGATAAGAGAAATGGTCAGAAAAGTTTGGAGTGGTATAGGGATTAGAGCTTAGGGGATAAGCGATGGTCTAAGTCTAGAACTTCTTTAGTTGACCCCCAGCAGGAGGACGAAGTGCAATGAGATTAATCGTGGTTAGTCTCACAGTCCTGAAGCTGTCAATTCAAGGGGAGGGAGGACTGTAGGACCTTCCTTGGAGCAGGAAGTGTTCTCACATACCCATTTGGTTCCCGCTAATGCAAGTAAGGGTACCGAGGTGGTCATACTTTGAACATGAGGACAGTCTCAACCCTTGCCACTGGTGGTCTGCAGAGATCCCGCTGCAAATGTGTGAGTGAGCTACAGGGGTAAGAGACCTTATTTGGGGTCATACATGTCTTCTTAGCTCTTGCTGATGGTAGCTTTCAGAAAGGTGACCATGGATGGCAGAATCATTACTAATCTGTTCTACATTGTGGTGGCTCCCTGGGTGACTTCCTTGTTTTCCAGGCCCTTGTTTCCAGTCTGTCCTTGGTGCTGAGGCCTAGATTGAATTGGTCAAACTCTATCCCAGAATAAGAAGCTCAATTACCCTTTTATCAAGAGAAAGTCTTCCTTGGTCTGGCAGCTTGCACAGTGACCTCATTTTTTTCACCTGCCGCTCAACATCAAACCTGCCCTGGGAGACTGCACTTACAACATGAGTAGCTTCCATATAAACTGCTTATCTAATTCCCTTTTGTTTATTTTTCAAATCTTTGTCTTGCTTTTCAATTAAAGAGTGCTGACTGAGAAGCTGGACTCCTAACTGGTTATTATTTCCTCCCAATTAATGATTCACTGACTTGATCCATCAGTGTCCCAATATGCCACTGAGTGTAGAGAGTAACAGACCCTATATTCCCTTTCCTACTGAAGTCAGCTTGGCTGTGCCTGGCTGTGATGAAAAATATGATATTTTACCTGAGCAGTCACATGACTCTTCTCTCAACATAGCAGATATCACTGCTTGGAGCAACACTGTCCATTGTTTCTGTGACTCAAGTTTACCAAAAGCCAACAAATGAACAACAATAATACCTGTGGGGTTATTTTGGGATATTTATTGTCAGTATATGTTTCTTTACCTTTCTGTTGATGACTCTTTTCCCAGTAGAGTTTGCTAACTCATTGATATTTTGATGAACATAGGAAAGAAAATAATTCTCATTTCTAGTCATTTTTGAAAACATCTTTAACTTTTCACATTGCTTCCTTGTGTTGGAGACTTCATTCCATGTGCTGTGTTAGGAGATTTTGCTGAATGTGGCTACCACCAACTTGCCATAATCCATGTAATTTATAAATTCTATAAATTAATGTTGGATCATATTAGTAAATCTGGAATTAGAAGCAAATATCAAGAGCTTGTTTTGGTTTTGGTTTGTTTGTTTGTTTTTAATTCTTAGCTATAACCTTCTGGGGTCATCAAGCCTATAGTAAATGGATCACTAAAGAAATTTAAGAGCACTTTTAATTTTCCTAAATGGCTAAATTGAGCATCTAATGCCAGAAACACTAAATATAAAGAAAAAGAAAGAAAAAAAAAAGCTTCTTTTGTGGGTGTTGTAGGTAAATCAAGAAGTGATGTAAACTACCTTCACTATTACTATTCTGCCAAGTCTGGTCCCAGAACTTTATTTTCCAGAGACCAGGTACACTTCTCTTCTAGATGGAAGTGACTGATAAATAATGTGGCACTCGTGACTCCATCTAAATTATGACTAAGTTGTGTTTCCTCCCACCCCTGATTTTCTGCTTGGGATAGGAAGGGAGAGATGACTAGATTTCAATAATTCACCTGAGAAATGGAAGTAATAATTAAATTCAGCACTTCTCCTCTTTTATCAGGACCTGTTCATTTATTCAACAAATGTTTATTGAACACATACTAGTCACCCATTCAACCTACGCTTATTCAGTGCCATTTGTGTACCAAGAACTCTCTTGCATTTAGGAATACCATAATGCATGAAAACAAACATGGTCCTTCCTTATAAGTAGCTTTTTTGTTTTTCCAGGAAGAGCAAGCGAGAGAGCAGAGGAGGGTGGGAGGGCAGAGGGAGAAACAATCATAAGCAGGTTCCATGCCAAGCACAGAGCAGAGGTGGGGCTCAATCTCAGGAGCCTGAGATCATGACCTGAGTCATAACCAAGGGTCCCATGCTCAACCAACTAAGCCACTAGGTGCCCCTCCCTATAAGTATCTTGAAGTCCAGCAGAGAGCACAATGAACATAAAAATAAATGAACAGTTACGGCATGTGATAAATGCCATAAAGACAAGTTAAATGGGTGCTTACCTGAAGAAGTGATGTTAGAACAAATGTCTGAAGGTGAATAAAAATTAACCAGGAGAAAAGACATGCAAACATTCAGAACAAAAGCCCTGAAGTAGAAATAAGCATGGCATAATGAAGGAAAGGAGAGAGTTCGAATGGAAAAGAAAGTGGAATAAATTGTGTTAGTAGTGACCACACCATGCAGTGCCTTGCAGGCTATTAATCATTCAAGGGACGGGGAGAAGCTACATAGGCTTTTGGTCAGGAGTCTGTGGGAGATGGGCGACATGATGAGATTTGACTCTGAAAAGATTCCTTTGGTGATAGGATGGGCAGGGCCCCTGGGTGAGGAGGCCACTGTGTAATTTAGAAGAGGGATGATGCTGGCTTGGAGGAGGAAATAAAAATTCATGAAGAGATTAGAGACATTGTAAGAGAAGAGCAAACGTGTTGATGGGTTGGATTCTAAGTGTATTAAATGGCAGGGGAAGGATGCTTCCATCCCCCTGCATGGGTGGTGGTGGCGTTTACTAGGGTAAGGTACCCTGGGGGAGAAACAGACTGCATAGATGTGGAAGAGAGGCAATTGATTTAGTGTAGACTGTTCATTTGAGACACCAAAGAGATGCAGAGTGTGTCGTGAAATCATATTCAGATTTCAGAAAGCACGTCTGGACTGACAATAAACATTTGTGACTCGTTGTCAGGTAAAGGAGGATTGATTGAATCCATGGATGTGAGTAAAATTGTTTAGGGAAACACAAAATGAGCCGTGAAGGGGGCCTGGGATGGAGTCTTGGGCAACTCATAAATGTGAAATACTTCCCATTATTTCCCCCTCCACTCCATCCTTGTCCCTCTGCACATGTACATGCACATACACACACACAGACACACATGCACACTTACATGTGTGCTCACACACAGGCATGCATACACATGTGCTCACACACATACCCCAGAATATGTACACACACACACACACACACACACACATACATGCACACTTGCACATGCACACACGCAGCTAACTTCAAAAGAAATGCTCGGCATCATTTTCCATCATTCCTAAAGTTTCTCCATCTGAAGTGGGGCTCTTGACTGTCAATATATTTTTAAGGCCAAATCATTCTAACTAGAGCAAAGCTAATTCTAACCCATTTTAATCAAATACGCATTTGTTATAGTGCTGTTTTCCTTTCTCCATTGTGATACTATTAGAATAAAGTTTAGGGGTAAATTTCCCTTAGAAAATCATAAGATTTGTAGCCTGTTTTCCCATGGTGGTGAAGCAACACCTTGAGAGTACAGTAAACGGGACTTACCCCTTCTTTGAGGTAGTGGTTCATCTTTCAGAAAAATTCCAGACCTGTATGTTTATTTGTGTCTCAATTAATTTTAGCAACTTCCTAAACTCTAGAGTCTCTGATCCTGAGAAGGCTCTTATAAAAGACTAAAATTTTCCTGAGTTGATTTTTATATCTTTACAGGATGAAAGTCATCATTTGGCTCTTGGCTCATAACGGAAAAAAAAATAAATATTAAAGCCAATGTTGATGCTCAGTTTAAAATATTTCTTTCAACTAGGAAATGGAGTGTTCACAATACTGACCACCACACTCCTTGGTTGGTATGGCAGAGTCCTTCATGCCCTCACCCCTGTCTTCTCTCCACCTTCCTTTTTCACCAACCCCAACATAATATTTAAGCTTTACTGATATCAAATGAATAGTAATAGCCAGACTTTGCTGTGGGTTTTTGTTTTCTGGCCCTCCTTGCTCTGGTCCTTCTACTTGGAGGCCCCCTTCTTTGCTTATTCATCTGGATCAGTTATCATGCTACCCACTCAAGTCTTAGCTTGAGGGTCATTCCTTCTTTGGAAACCCTTTGCCTTCAGAGTGGTCCCTGAGATGCCCCTGCCCCCACATGCCATTTATATCTTTTATAGTCTGTCATGTTCATCCTCTCTGCCTTGTAGTTAAATCAATGTGTTTTCGGTTTCTCCATAAAACTGTAATAACCTGAGGTCAGGAATAAGGGCTTCTTTAGTCTTTGTATCTCTGGAACCCACCATTTTTCTTCGCATATCATGTAACTCCACAACTCATTTAAAACCATCAGCTAAAATAAGAAAACATAGACTTGGATAGAACATTTGGTCTACTCTCTCCCTTTGAGTTGACAAATATTCTAAGTTTCCAGGGCTTAAAATGATTATTTTTTCCTAAAGGAGGAAAACCAAAATGCTTACTCTCGCCATATTGTTTAGGAAATTCAGAAATAAAAATGAAGACAACTCTTTGTTCATCTCTTTGACTAATGTTTATTGTCTACTATGTACCAGGCATTGTTCTAGGCTCTGAAAAATAGAAATTTTTAAAAATGAAGAAAGAGGAAAACATGGTTTTTACCTTTCTGGAACCCAGTGAGGAATAGCTAAGCATAG
Source organism: Taxidea taxus jeffersonii (assembly GCA_003697995.1). Taxonomy (NCBI): domain Eukaryota; kingdom Metazoa; phylum Chordata; class Mammalia; order Carnivora; family Mustelidae; genus Taxidea; species Taxidea taxus. The sequence continues at coordinate 4,752 of RCUC01156627.1, forward strand.
GAAAGAATCATTCAAATAAATGTTAAATTAAAACTATGGTAATAGCTCTAGAAGATAGTTCATGGAAAATTACTGGGTGCTAGGAAAGTATTTACTGGTAGTTCTGGGGCTGTTGTTATTCAAGGGTGGCAGAAAAATGTCCAAAGGGAAGTGGTAATTCAATGCGTTTTGAAGGAAGAGTGAGAATTCACCAGGGTAAAGAGATGGGGTGAGGAACATGGGGAGGACAGTAGAGAGGAAGGGCCCCCAGCAGGTGGGACTTTGTGCAGTAGGGAGTAGTACTTGGCTCTTTATCCTAAGTGCAGTGACAAGCTTTTAAAGCCACATTTTAAGTGGCACACTGAGATACTTTAAAAATGTGATCACAAGAGTTAAAATTTATATGCAGTAAAGATCACCTTAGTATAAGTTGAGATGATAAAACGCTTCTGGACTCCTGATTGTCTACCAAATGGGTATAGGGTATGCCTATGATCAGACCATGCCCCAGAGGTCATGGCTACCTCCACAAGTTAACAATGATGAGAAGTCAGTGGCTGAACTCTTGTGATTTTAAAAGGCATATAAACCACATTTTGAAAAAATAAAATACGAGCTTTCCTTCTTAAAATGTAGAACTTTTTAAACTCTGCTAGCCTCATACCTTCAGGCAGGAAGGAAGAAATGCAATATTGGCAAAAAATTCACTAGAGTTGGCCGGGAATGATGTGTTTCTGGCACTCTGAGATACTTAACACCTTTCAGAATAGAGGAAAAAAAGTGCTTTGAAAATGTTTCAGCAAAGCCCACATGGAGAATATTCTTGATCAAGACAGGCTGTCAGCACCATGGTTTACCCCTGCTTTGCCCCCACCCAATTTCATCCCTAAATATACTTTGTTATTCTCTGCAATGGGGTCAGATGTCTAAGAATTGGCTATGGTTTCTGCCCTGTCTCAAGTAAATTTATTTGCAAAAGGCATAGGAAAGGATTTTCTTTCAAAAGCAAACAAAGACATAGGTATGTGTGAGATTTAATTGGATAGTAAAGATGGTACTATATCAGCAGTCTTCCAGTATATACACATGAGTTTAGAAAACAGGTCCAAATGAAATAAAATATTTATTTTACCTGGGTCAGGCTCATAATAACTTTCTCTCTTAGAGAACTATTCTGAAGCATTTTACTATAGTAAGAGTCTGATCTTTTGATTATATTGTGACTTATTATCTGCAGGTGCACACGTCCACATATGTGAGGCTGAAATCTAGTGTGTTGGCATTCATTGATTGGATCAGACTGGACCACAGTGGCTAACATCCTCCCGAGAGTGGTACACAGCACTTCAAATTTGATCTGATAGATTCAGCCCAATCTTTAATGGCAAATGTTTGGAGAATGTTAAACAGATGGGAGTAATCAAATAAGACTGGACACAACTTTCCTCTGTTTGGATGAGCAGTTGTGATTTACAGTGAAAAGAATGTTGGACATGAAGTCAGCACATCTGCATGAGAACTTGAAGTCTGGTTCACTTATTAGATGCTTAATTTGAACCAAGTCACTTAACCTCTCTAAACCCCCATACTCCCTATTGTAAAGCAGTGTAACAATGCCTATGTCAGAGTGGTTTGTAAAGACGAAATTGCTTTAGCATATTGAAGTGCCCGACAAGAGCCCAGGGAACAGTAAGCATTCAACGACAGGTGGTTGAATCGAAATGGAATGAGTTTAACCTGAACATTGGGAAGCATGGATTTTTTCTGGATGAAACTAAGACATTGCTTTGTGAAAGGTGAGGGGAAAGGGCAAAGGACAGTGGCCAGCCTGTCAGGTGATGTGCTGAGGTCTTGATAGAGCGTTGGCAGAATGCTTACTCAGGGTAAGACGAGCCTTTTCCAGCTCACACTTTGGCTTCTCAGTGTCATACTGGGCCCCCTCCCTAAACTCATGAAATGATTTGTTCCAGTGACCTTGAGCAGAGTTTCCCTGGGAAAGAGAAAAATTGCTATTCCAAAGAGTAATCAAAGGTAATCCGATCTCACTAACAGTGACTAAATACTTGCTATGTATGAGGAATATACTAAAAATAAGAATATATGTCAATAAATGTCTCCCATACTGCTGTACAGTGCAGAGAAGGAAGCCCATGCTGAAACAGAGCCATAAGACTATTTTAATGGCTCACTGAGATAAGGAATTTAAGAGAAAGGGGAGGGGTGGGGGGAGGCATTATATCTGAAGAGCCAAGGTTCACCTGTATGGAGATGTCCAAAAACATCTAGACTGAGGACTGGAACAAGTGAGCAGAGTCACAATATCACAGCAGAGAGCTTGTCCAAAGCAGACATTTCCGTTATGTCTTTGGTGCTTTCTCTTTGTTTTGTTTTTAAGATTTTGTTTATTTATTTATCTATTTAGAGAGTGTGTGAGTGGGGGGGAGGGGCAGGAGGAGAGGGGGAAAGAGAATCTCAAGCAGACTCCCTGCTTAGCACGGAGCCCAACTTGGGGCTCGATCCCAGGACCCTGAGATCATGACCTGAGCCCTAATCAAGAGTCAGATGCTTAACGGACTGAGCCACCCAGGTGCCCCGAGTGTCTTTGGTGCTTTCAGTTTCTGCTTCTCCCTCCCTTTTCTCCCGTTTTTCTCTTTTCTTTGAGAAATCCCAGACAGCGAACACCTGCATTTGTATCCTGCCCTAGTTTCTCTAGTCCGAAAGGAAACCTCTTCCATCAGTTCAGTTAGATTAGAGTTACTCCTCAGGGAGAATTTGTACTCCATAAGAGGAACCACTAAAGTAGAAAACAAAATGAAACCATAGTCCATATATTTGTCAGAATCCATAGTGAATGCCATGTGGGGGAGTGGGGTGAAGATCGCAGGATGGAACACAACACTTTCCACCATTGCCACATTGGTGACTGGCTACTTCTCCAGGAGTAACCTGGTCCTCTGCTTTCTCACAGTGATGGCTAATAAGGTGGCTGGCTTCCTCAGAGGGAAGGTGAGCATCAAGAGGCAAATGAAGCCAAAGAACACTCAAAAAACAAATGCACTTCTACTATTTTTTAAAGATTCCAGGTTGACTTGGCTGCCATTATTAGTAATAGGGTTTCCAGAAGATGGTAGGAACATCACTGGTGTCCGTGACCCACTAGGGGTAATGGAAGGCTATGTTTGGGGCATTGAAGGGGAAGATGGGCTGCAGGCAGAAAATCCCTTCTGAATGCTAACCCCATATTCCAAATTTGTTCACAGAACCCCTGACAGAAAGAAATGCTTACATTTCTATGATAACAGGTGGAGACTCAAACGGGCCTTCATTTCCTGCCCTTCATTGCTACTATCCATGCATTTTGTTAAACCACTACCACCTTTTTTCCTCCAGAGATGGTGGCTTTTCAGTTCTGGATGAAATGACTGCTAAATATAATGGAGCATAAATCAATCTGCAAACATCTGTTCCAGGGACCTTTGGAAGGGAGGGTGAGGAAGCGTACATGCACATGTAGACTCTCTGTAGTAAGACTGAATTCATTTTTTTATTTCTTTTTTTTTTTTAAAGATTTATTTATTTATTTATTTATTTGACAGAGACATAGCGAGAGAGAGAACACAAGTAGGGGGAATGGTAGAGGGAGAAGCAGGCTTCCCACTGAGCAGGGAACCTGATGCAGGGCTCGATCCCAGGACCCCAGGATCATGACCTGCGCCTAAAGCAGATGCTTAACGACTGAGCCACTCAGGCACCCCAAGACTGAATTTATTGAGATGCTCCCCACCCACATCCTTCCAAGAGCCCGAGATGTGGGAAAGCATCTACATTGAGACAGGGGAAAAACCTGCATACTCAGTGTCAGACCTTCAAATCTTTGTAGCAGGAAGTGTTGCATTAAAGTTTTTCATGAAGTTTTCTGGTAGAAAAGGTGATCTTGTGTGTTCGGGTGAAAGAACATAACCGAAAGCACATGTGAAGAGTAATATTTAACAGAAGAATACATTATTAAAAATCTGTTAAAAAATAAACATGGTTCTTCTACGGAAAAATATTACAGGAAAATGTATGATGAGAGCCCAAGTTTAAAACTCAAATATCACCATTTACGTTTTCTTTCTTCCTTTTCTCCTTCTCACTCTCTGAAAAGAAGACAATGTAGGAGTTCCCAAACTGCAATTCTCACAAAAGGTTTATGATGATTTTTCAGTGATATTGCTAAAAATAATGCGGGTTTAATTTTTATTTCATTGCATCAGCATGCTAAAAAATTCAATCTGTCAGCATTAGAAACTTTCTGAGTTCTTGAAAATAAATGCTAATACATGGGGAATTGCAAACATGATACAATGTACAGGTAATATATTTTAACACACGTTGTTCTGGTGAGCTGAACCATGCAGGTTGGGCTCATATGCTGCAGGTATAAAAGCCCTCAGTGCATGTGCTGGGAAATACAGAGGCAAATCAGGAGGGTGCTCTGCTGCAGAGTGTGTATTTTATATGTTTGTGTCCCTAAACCTTGCCCATAGTTACTGGTTCTAAACCTCGAGACACATTCATAATAGAATTTTCCATCTTTACTAGAAGATCCGACAACCCAAAGCAAAGACGTGTTTTCACATCCCTGGATTGAGTGAAGCATGCCTATTTCACCATCATAACTGCCCCTATGCTCACAACTGTCATGTGCATGTAGACTGGATAGAAGCTGGGACATAGTGGGTACACCTGCATTCTAATCCAATGTTGTCAGATCCTGAGCAAGTCATTTATTCTCTGATGTCTCAAGTATAATATTTATCAGCATGATTTTTGTGATCCTTAACTGTGACACAATATGTGATGTCCTGATCCAGTGTGGACCATCCATAGCCATTAGCTCGTATCCCCTAATTAGGAATTGTAATTGTATGAACTGATGCCTGTGTTAATGGGCGTTGTGGTGGTAACCATAGTATATGGATGTATCAGGTGATTATGTTGTAGACCTTAAACATACACAATGTCGTATGTCAACTAGATCTCGGTAAAACTAGAGAAAAAGGCAAATAAATAAAAACACTGATTTCGCATTTAAAAAACTTTGTCACACTTGCTCTCAAGGCACAAAAAGGAAATGGTTCCACAAATAAATATTCGGCACCTACGATGTGTTAGAAAATGCGCTAGGTACCAGGGATATAATTGTGTGAAGAAGAAGAGGAAGAAACGTTTACTCAAGAGTTCTAGATACTGATCTAGGTATTTGATGTGTATTAAGTCCTCCAGGAACTTACATTTGGGTGTCCTATAGATGAGAACATTAGCAGAAGCCATACAGTGTGGTGAGGGCCATGAGAGGGGTTTCTCAAGGGCATAAGGGTCATATTTCCTTGAACAGTGAATCAGAGCTTGGGAGGAGCAAGAATATTTCTGAGAGAAGATGGCATTAGTGTGAACTACTTATGGGAAAGAGAAGCCATCACCCTCTGAACTTCTGAATGATGGGACAAAAGCTTTGGCATTAGAAGCAGATTGCACGCTTGCCACCTTTACATGGCTTCTTTGCCCCATTGGCTTTGATCTTGACCATGGCTTGCTTTGGCCAATGGAATGTGAGCAGTTTTGCTGGGAACAGACTTTAAATACGCTTGTGTGGTTTCGCTTGGCTCTGGTATTCCTGCTATCTGCCCTGGTATAAACATTCCAAAGCTGCTCATAGTGCCTTCACGTGGACGAGTCCAGAACCTGACCTGATGTAGAGCTAGCTCATTCAACTCATAGACCTGTCCACAGGAAAAAACAAACAAAAACATGTTGCTCATAAGAAACATAGACATTTGGAGAGTTGTTCATTAGGTAGTGTCTTTGAGCTTCCTGTCACATCAGAGAAGAGCAAAGGTTAGTCCTCTAGGTGGCTCTGTCAAAGCTTGGATGGTCCGTCCACTCATGTCAAAAGTTCAGAGTTCCCTGAGCTACTACACTCCTTAGTAGCAGTTCACTTATCAGATGTTATTAATCACATGTTTAAAAATAGAAGTTTGGGAGTTAGCCTTCCTCGAAGAGAACCTTAATTCTGCCACTTCCCAGTCCAGTCAGTGTGGGCAAATGACTTGTCTTGATTTGCCTTTTTTAAAAATTTGCATATAGCAATAGTAGTTTCTTCATAATAAGGATTGCAGTAATGTAGATACACTGTTTTGTACTGTTGGGGGCAAATAGGAAATTGTTGAAAGACTAGGCATCACTACATGATCTTGACTTTCCCACTCCCGCCTCAGGTGAAATCTTCAGAATGTTTCATCCCACCTTCTTCAGTCCATTATATTTCTTGTGCTATTTCTGTGCCACTGTGGCTTTCTAGTATTCCTGGTATGGTTGGTACCCTGAGGAGCACCTGGATTCCCACCCTTTAATTTTGGTTGACCTGTAAAGACCTAGACATCCTTGACAACTTAAACTTATTTTTGATACACGGTGCTAAAACCAAGTGGAGTTTCTCTTCTTTGGAGACCCCTGCGAAGAAGAAAAGATGTGCTTAAAGCTTTCTCTAATGGGAAATTTCTCCCTGGAAAACGCACACTTTGCATAGCAGCATTTAATTCACAAAGTGTCGGAGAGAAACACTGTTAGCTCATTTGGCCCTCCACAGGGAACTGTTTGATCTAAGATCAGGTATCTTAGTGATCAAGACTTTATAATGAATGTAGCAGCCATCTATAGCCACCACGTGGCAAGCTTATGTTTCAGAAATATGGCCATCTTATAATAAAGATGTTTCCTTCATGAGGTCATGTTCCTGAATTGTATACTTGGGTAATCCATGATCCACTAAATCCATGAGGTCATGGGTCTGAAATACTTGCCATAAACCACAGAAATTTTTTTTGATGGGAAAACTGGACACGGATTAATCTATTTCCCTGAATGTCAGGTTGGTCAGGATAACTAAAATTGAGCCCCCTCCCCACTTTTCCTCTTTTATTTCATTAAGATAGACTAATTTGAAAGCTACCCATTCTTTCAGAAAGAAAAGTGATTTATAAGGAAAAAAAAAAAAAAACGCCTGGGTGGCTCAGTGGATTAAGCCTCTGCCTTCGGCTCAGGTCATGAACTCAGGGTAATGGGATCAAGCCCCACATCCAGCTCTCTGCTCAGCAGGGAGCCTGCTTCCCCCTCTCTCTATGCCTACTTTTGATATCTCTCTCTCTCTGTCAAATAAATAAATAAAAAATCTTAAAAAAAGAACACCTTCCTCCAAAGAAAGGAGGAACAATCTGACAGTTTGAAATGTAGCAAAGTATGTTGTGACAACTCCCCCTCCCAGCATGCACACATTTAAACCATTAATATGAGTCTTTACCTGCTACCTTCACTTTGGAGGAAAAGGCATCAGTATAAAATCAAGACCAACTGATTTTAAAACAAACATGTCTTTCCTTAGAAAGAGTCACCACACCCCTTGCCAGTGACTATCCCTTCTGGAGGCACAAAATCAAACCTACTTTAGACGCAAATATATAAACATGTATGCACATACACTGCAAAAATCTTAGTAACCAACTGGCTTAAACCTTTCATTTTGTAGATGATGAGAAAAAGAGCTAACATTTTTAAATGCCTTCTGTGGTGGTTTTAAAATACAGCCATAATTTTTTTACAAGCTCCCCTCAAAAGATAGTCTCACTATTCTGTCTTAGAGAGTAAAGCAGACTCAGAGACTCACCTCTAAAGCATAGAATGTAGTCAAAATAATAGCACACGACTTGTAAGATGGGGTCATGAATGGCCTTGTGGCTTCCTCCTTGCTTGGTCTTGGATTGCTCACACTGGGAGAAGCCAACTGCCATGTCTGTGTTGGTGGAAAGCCAGCAGAATGTGTTGGGTAGAATTGTAAGGGTCCCCACTCTCTTACACCGCCTGGTGTACCCCTCCTGTATACTCCCCTACCCTTGAATGTGGACAGGACATAGGAATGGGAGTTTATATTACTCTCATGACCAAATATGGTTTACAGAAAAGGTGGAAGGATAGTCACTCCCATTATTTTGTTATTTAAGCCTGTCATAGCAGACGGGAGAGATTCTTTGAGGAAGTAAGTTGCCAGGTTGGGAGAGAGCCATGTGACTAGGACCTGAATTCAGCCTCTAGGAGCTCAGAGAGATGGCCAGCCAACATCCAGCAAGAAGACAGGGATGATCTGTATGAGCTTGGGAAAGGACTCTGAGCTTGAGATGAGAATTCAGCCTAGCCAGCATCTCAGCTTCAGCCTCAGGAATGAACCTGAGCAGAAGACCCCACTTAATCTGTACCCTGCCTCCGTACTCTTAGAAACTGTGAGATAGGAAATTTGTGTTGATTGAAGCCATTACATTTGAGGCAATTTGTTACAAAGCAATAGAAAACTAATACAGAAGTAAACAGAGGCCTCCCACCCGTAACTGGCACAGTGTAAGCAAGACCATCCTCAGCACTGGTCAAGCACTCAGAGGGCTGCAGTTCTGGCTGATATCTTAATTGAACTGCATGAGAGGCCCAGAGCTAGGACCACCCAGCTGGGCTGGTTATGAATTATGTTTTTAAAATATTTTATGATGTTTTTAAATCTTGAGGGGCCTCGCTTGCTGGGGAGAGACTATCACTTGGGGCTAGCTAATTCCTACAGGTAACAAACAACTCACCTGCCATCACAAACACATGGCATCTGAAACTGAAGGATCCTGGATCCACACCACTCACCACCTCCTTGGTGTGACTCTCGCACGCCAAGCCAATATATCTGCCCTAAATCAACCCACAGCACTTTCTGCTTTCTCTTTTCCCCTGTTTCTACCTCCTGCCTGAATCTATGCTTCTCCATGAACCCCTGCATGGTATACCATACCTCTTTCTCTTGGCCTTAGCCTCTCCATGTTGTCCCATCGTCATCTCCATCAATTACAATCCCTTGAGTACTTTTTAACATCACTCCTCCCTCATTTCTGATCAATAGAAACCATATGAGATAATCAATATTTTCTTCTATTTTAAGCTGCTGAGAATTGGGGTAATTTGTTACACAGCAATAGGTGACTAATATGCTATCTTTGCCTTGACTCCCTGGTAGGACCAGAGATGTGAGTCCAGGTTCTTGATCCTCCTAGATGTAGAGTGAAGTAGCAAAACCAGCACAGACTCTGAACTCAGATTTCAGCTTAAATAAAAACTGCTGCCAACTTTCTTCTTGTGTTTAGTCATGTTCCCTTAATATCACTGAGGCACAATTTCCTCTTTTTTTTAAAGATTTTATTTATTTATTTGATAGAGATCACAAGTAGGCAGAGAGGCAGGCAGAGAGAGAGGAAGAAGCAGGCTCCCTGCCGAGCAGAGGGCCCAATGTGGGGCTCGATCCCAGGACCCTGGATTCATGACCTGAATTGAAGGCAGAGGCTTTAACCCACTGAGCCACCCAGGCACCCCACAATTTCCTCTTTTTTAAAAAAATATTTATTTATTTTAGAGAGAAAGAGGGTGACTGAGTGTGGGGGGAAGGGGCAGAGAGAGAGAGAGAGTCTTAAGCCATCTCCACACTGAGTTTCACAACCTTGAGATCCTGACCTGAGCCAAAACAAAGAGTTGGACACTTAATGGACTGAGCCACCCAGGCACCCCTCCTCATTTCTAAAACTGAGATAATATCTAACTCATTAGTATTTTATGAGATTTTTGAGACCTGAACAAGATAAAACTTATAAAGGGCTTTGCATGGCATTGAAGTTCGGTAAATATTAGTTCTTTCTTTTCTTACCTCTCCATTGTCATTAAAACACCTACAGTTAATAATCCACTGCTAATACAAAGAAATTTGGTCAGTCCTAAGATCCCTGGCAAAATTTCTTTGTGTAAGCAGCTAACATTTGAAGATATAACAGAGATGCACTATGGCGGGAATCAGAATAGGGAAATTAACAAGACATCAACCTGTGTATGAACAAAAAGATGAATCATCACCACCATCTGTTGAGTATATTTCATAATCTGGAGTTGCTGAAGTCAAGGGAGCCCCATTGTTCAGACAGAGCTAGAGCATTGTGCCAGATCATCACTGTTTTGAAAAAGAGGTGGAAGAGAGGTGACACAATGGGTTCTTGCTTGTCGGTGCATCTCCTGTCTATCGCTAAGACCTCCATCCCTGTCTTTCTATCTTTATAGTGACCTTCTTTTTCCTGAGAGATTTCATGTAATTAAAAAAAAACAACCCAGTTCCATGCCAGTTAGTTTACTTTTTTTTTATCCCTTTATCTAATAAATCATGTTAGCAAGATGTGTCAAAGATGACTTTCAAGGAGTTTATACCTAGTTGAGATAAAAGCTGTAATATGTAAAAGTAAAAATAAGAACCATGAGATAGACAACTAGACCCTAACGGTGATAATGAAGTCCCAAATGGGTACTCTAGCTTGGTTATTTTGAAATGAGATCATCTCCAAAATCTTAATGAATTTTCATATTTATCTTTTCAATACTGGAAATATGGAAATGAAATTTCCTACTCTATAAACAAAAAAAAAATTTTCTCCTATGGTTTGTGCTATAAAACAAATTTTTGCCTAACCAAATTTTAAAAAGTGTTTTTTTATGTTTTCTAGAAGTTCTGTAGTTTTGAATTTTATGTTTAAGCCTGTGATCCATTTTGACTCATTTTTTAAAAAATTTTGTATAAAGAAGTATGGATATTTACTTGTTCTCTCACCATTTGTTGAAAAGGTATCCCTTCCCTATTTATTTACTTGGGTAACATCATCAAAAATCAAATGCTCATGTGTGCATTTATTTTGAACTTAACCTATTTTGTTCCATTGACCTATATGTCTACTTTATGTCAATACCAGAAAGCCTTGCATACAGTAGATTTATCATTAGTTCTGAAATCAAGTAGTGCAAATCATCCAATTTTGCTCATTAAAAATTATTTTGGTTTTTCTATGTCCTTTGTCTGATCATGTAAATTTAGGAAATGTCAATTAATTAATACAAAAATTATCCTGTGACATAAACTCACTTATTAGATCTAGTAGTTTTTTTTTAGTAGATGATCATGTTCTTTGACCAAAAAAATAATGCTTGGTTTCTCCTTTAATATCTTTATGCCATTTACTTCATCTTCCTTCTCTCTTGTGGCTTTCTCTCTTGTGGCAGTCTTTGAGGTAAAACATATAATTTATCACCTTTGAGAGTAATTGAGAGTAATGTTAGCTATAGATTCTTTTTTTAGAATTATTTTTATTTACATATACTGTATTATTTACCCCAGGGGTACAGGCTTGTGAATGGTCAGGCTTACACACTTCCCAGCACTCACAGTAGCACATACCCTCCCCAAAGTCCATAACCCAGCCACCCTCTCCACACACCCTCACCCCCAGCAACCCTCAGTTTGTTTTGTAAAATTAAGAGTCTCTTATGGTTTGTCTCCCTCTTTATCCCATCTTGTTTCATTTTTTCCTTCCCTACTCCCCCATACTCCCCACTTTGCCTCTCAAATTCTTCATATCAGGGAGATCATATGATAATTGCCTTTCTCTGATTGACTTACTTCACTCAGCACAATACCCTCTAGTTCCATCCACATTGTTGCAAATGACAAGATTTCATTTCTTTTGATGGCTGCATAGTATTCTGTGTGTGTGTGTGTGTGTGTGTGTGTGTGTGTGTGTGTATACACATATATATACATATATCTCCCACATCTTCTTTATGCATTCATCTGTTGATGGACATCTAGGTTCTTCCATAGTTTGGCTGTTGTTGACATTGTTGCCATAAACATTCGGGTACATGTGCCCCTTCAGATCACTACATTTGTATCTTTAGGGTAAATACCCAGTAGTGTGATTGCTGGGTCATAGGATAGCTCTGTTTTCAACTTTTTGAGGAACCTCTGTGTTGTTTTCCACAGTGGCTTCACCAGCTTGCATTCCCATCAATAGTGTCAGTGGTTCCCCTTTTTCCACATCCTCTCCAACATCTGTCATTTCCTGACTGGTTAATTTTAGCCATTCTGAATGTGTGAAGTAGTTATCTCATTGTGGTTTTGATATGTGTTTCCCTGATGCCAAGTGATGTTGAGCACTTTTTCATGTCTATTGGCCATCTGGATGTCTTCTTTGCAGAAATGTCTGTTCATGTCTTCTGCCCATTTCTTGATTGGATTATTTGTTCTTTGGGTGTTGAGTTTGATATGTTCTTTATAGATTTTGGATACTAGCCCCTTATGTGATATGTCATTTGCGGATATGTTCTCCCATTCTGACAGTTGTCTTTTGGTTTTGTTGACTGTTTCCTTTGCTGTGCAAAAGCTTTTGATCTTCATGAAGCCCCAATAGTTCATTTTTGCCCTTGCTTCCCTTGCCTTTGGCAATGTTTCTAGGAAGAAGTTGCTGCCGATGAGGTTGGAGAGGTTGCTGCCTGTGTTCTTCTCAAGGATTTTGATGGATTCCCATGTCGCATTGAGGACTTCATCCATTTAAGTCTATTTTTGTGTGTGGTGTAAGGAAGTGGTCAGTTTCATTCTTCTGCATGTGGCTGTCCATTTTCACGACACCATTTGTTGAAGAGACTGCCTTTTTTCCATTGGACATTCTTTCCTGCTTTGTCGAAGATTTGTTGACCTTAAAGTTAAGGGTCCATTTCTGGGCTCTCTATTCTGTTCCATTGCTCTATGTGTCTATATTTGTGCTAGTACCATACTCTCTTGATGATTACAGCTATGTAATAGAGCTTGAAGTCTGGAATTGTGATGCCACCCACTTTGGCTTTCTTTTTCAACATTCCTTTGGCTATTTGAGGTCTTTTCTGGTTCCATATAAATTTTAGGATTATTTGTTCAATATCTTTGAAAAATTTGATAGTATTTTGATAGGTATTGCATTCAATGTGCAGATTGCTTTAAGTAGCATAGACACTTTCATAATATTTGTTTTTCTAATCCATGAGCATAGAATGTCTTTCATTTCTTTGTGTCTTCCTCAGTTTCTTTCATGAGTACTTTATAGTTTTCTGGGTACAAATTTTTGCCTCTTTGGCTAGGTTTATTTATAGGTATTTTATGGTTTTTTATGGTGCAATTGTAAATGGGATTCACTCCTTAATTTCTCTTTCTTCTGCCTTTCTGTTGGTGTATGGAATTGCAACTGATTTCTGTGCATTGATTTTATATTGTAACACTTTACTGAATTCTTGTATGAGTTCTAGCTGTTTTGGAGTGGAGTCTTTGGGTTTTTCACATAAAGTATCATATCATCTGCAAAGAGTGAGTTGATTTCTTCTTTCCTAATTCAGATGCATTTTATTTCTTCTTTTTGTCTGATTGCTGAGGCTAGGACTTCTAGTACTATGTTGAATAGCAGTGGTGATACTGGACATCCTGCTGTGTTCCTGGCCTTAGGGGAAAAGCTCTCAGTTTTTCACCATTGAGAATGATATTTGTTGTGGGTTTTTCATAGATGATATTGAGGTATGTGCCCTCAACCCCTATACTTTGAAGAGTTTTGACCAAGAAAGGATGCTGTACTTTGTCAAGTGCTTTTTCAAATGCTTTCTCAAATGCTTTTGAGAGTATCATACTTGTTCTTGTTCTTGTTCTTTCTTTTATTAATGTATTGTATAACATTGATTGATTTGCAGATGTTGAACCAACTTTGCAGCCCAGGAATAAATCCCACTTGGTCGTGGTGAATAACCCTTTTAATGTACTGCTGGATCCTGTTGGCTAGTATTTTGGTGAGAATTTTCACATCTGTGTTCATCAGGGATATTGGTCTGTAATTCTCCTTTTTGGTGGGGTTTTGGGATCAAGGTAATGCTGGCCTCATTAAATGAGTTTGGAAGTTTTCCTTCCATTTCTGTTTTTCGGAACAGTTTCAGGAGAATAGAATTAATTCTTTAAATGTTTCATAGAATTTTCCTGGGAAGCCATCTGGCCCTGGGCACTTGTTTGTTGGGAGATTTTTGATGACTGCTTCGATCTCCTTACTTATTATGGGTCTGTTCAGGTTTTGTTTCTTCCTGGTTCAGTTTTGGTAGTTTATATGTCTCTAGGAATGCATCCATTTCTTCCAGATTGTCAAATTTGCTGGTGTATAGTTGCTTATAATATGTTCCTATAATTGTTTGTATTTCTTTGGTGTTGGTTGTGATCTCTCCTCTTTCATTCATGATTTTATTCATTTGGGTCCTTTCTCTTTTCTTTTTGATAAGTATGGCCAGGGGTTTATCAATCTTATTAATTCTTTCAAAGAAGCAGCTCCTAGTTTCGTTGATCTGTTCTACATTTTTTTTTGTTCCCATTTCTTTGATTTATGCTCTGATCTTTATTATTTCTCTTCTCCTGCAGGGTTTAGGCTTTCTTTGCTGTTCTTTCTCCAGCTCCTTTAGGTGTAGGGTTAGGTTGTGTATTTGAGACCTTTCTTGTTTCTTGAGAAAGGTTTGTATTGCTATATATTTTCCTCTCAGGACTGCCTTTGCTGTGTCCCACAGATTTTGAACAGTTTTGTTTTCATTATCATTTGTTTCCATGAATTTTTTCAATTCTTCTTTAAATTTCCTGGTTGATCCATTCATTCATTAGTAGGATGCTCTTTAGCCTCCATGTATTTAGGTTCTTTCCAACTTTCCTCTTGTGATTGAGTTCTATCTTCACAGCATTGTGGTTTGAAAATATGCAGGGAATGATCCCAATCTTTTGGTTCCAGTTGGAACCTGATATGTGACCCATGATGTGATGTATTCTGGAGAATGTTCCATGTGCACTAGCAAAGAATGTGTCTTCTGTTGCTTTGGGATGGAATGTTCTGAAGATATCTGTGATGTCCATCTGGTCCAGTGTGTCATTTAAGGCCTTTATTTCCTTTTTGATCTTTTGCTTAGATGATCTGTCCATTTCAGTGAGGGGAGTGTTAAAGTCCTATACTATTATTGTATTATTGTCAATTTGTTTCTTTGATTTTGTTATTAATTGGTTTATATAGTTGGCTGCTCCAATGTTAGGGGCATAGATATTTAAAATCATTAGATCTTCTTATTGGACAGACCCTTTAAGTATGATATAGTGTCCTTCCTCATCTCTTATTACACTCTTTGGCTTAATATCTAATTTATCTGATATAAGGATTGCCACCCCAGCTTTCTTTTGATGTCCATTAGCATGGTAAATTGTTTTCCACCCCCTCATTTAAAATCTGGAGGTGTCTTTGGTTCTAAAATGAGTTTCTTGTAGGCAGCATATAGATGGGTCTTATTTTTTTTTTAATACATTCTGATACCCTGTGTCTTTTGATTGGGGCACTTAGCCCATTTACATTCAGGGTAACTATTGAAAGATATGAATTTAGTGCCATTGTATTGCCTGTAAGGTGACTGCTACTGTATATTGTCTCTGTTCCTTTCTGGTCTATTACTGCTAGGCTCTCTTTTTGCTTAGGGGACCCCTTTCAATACTTCCTGTAGGGCTGGTGTGGTGTTTGCAAATTCTTTTCATTTTTGTTTGTCCTGGAAGCTTTTTATCTCTCCTTCTATTTTCAATGATAGCATAGCTATATTATTCTTGGCTGCATACTTTTCTCATTTAGTGCTCTGAATATATCATGCCAGTTCTTTCTGGCCTGCCAGGTCTCTGTGGATAAGTCTGCTGCCAATCTAATATTTCTATCATTGTATGTTACAGACTTCTTGTCCTGAGCTGCTTTCAGGATTTTCTTTGTCACTAAGACTTGTAAGTTTTTACTATTAGATAATGGGGTATGGACTTATTTTTATTGTTTTTGACGGGGGTTCTCTGTACCTCCTGGATTTCAATGCTTGTTCCCTTTGCCATATTAAGGTAATTCTCTACTATAAGTTGCTCTGATACACCTTTTGCCCTCTTTCTCTTTCTTCTTCTTCTGGAATCACAATTATTCTAATATTGTTTTATCTTATGGTATCCTTATCTCTCATATTCTCCTTCTATGGTCCAGTAGTTGTTTGTCTGTCTTTTGCTCAGCTTCTTTATTCTCCGTTATTTGGTTTCCTATATCACTAATTCTCTCTTCTGCCTCATTTATCCTAGTAGTAAGAGCCTCCATTTTTTATTGCACCTCATTAATAGCTTTTTTTGTTTTAACTTGGTTAGATTTTAGTTCTTTTATTTCTCCAGAAAGCATTTCTCTAATATCTTCCATGCCTTTTTCGAGCCCAGCTAGCACCTTGAAAATCATCACTCTGAACTCTAGTTCTGACATATTACCAATGTCCATATTGATTAGGTCCCTAGCAGTTGGTATCGCCTCTTGTTCTTTTTCTTGTGGTAAGTTTCTCTGCCTTGTCATTTTATCCAAATAAGAATATATGAATGAGAGAATAAAATACAAAAGGGAGGCAAAGTTCCCAGAAAAATGTATGTTAACCAAATCAGAAGAGATCCAAAACGGGCAGGAGAAGAAAGGGGAGAAAAAGAAATAAAAATTAAAAAATTAAAAATTATATATATATATAGATATCTATATCTATATATATCTACATATTTTAAACTGGTGAATAGAAAAGAGCCACCCACTTGATGTTGGGTGTATTTTGGTTTCTTAGAAATTTTAAAGAAATTTCTTAGGATTTTAAAGGAAGAAAGGAAAAAATATATATATAATAAAGGTTAACATTATGAAGGGATGGAATATGACTGTAAAAAGGCGAGAATTTTTTAAAAATTCTAAAAAAGGAAATGACAAGTTGGTTGGAAAAAGAAAAAAAAAGAGTAGGGAATGTGCTCAGGCTGGAGAGTAGAACAAAGCCATGTGCTAGATTAGGGTATATTTTGATCTATTAGAAGAAATTGTACCCCAAAATTTTTTAGAAAAAAAGACCTATATATATATACACAAAATAAAGTTAAATACAATGAAGGGATAAAATATGACTTAACAATGAAGGTTTAAAAAGATATTTTTTAGAAAGGTATTGTTAAAATAAACCAGTTAAAAAAGGTTAAAAGAGGAAAGAGGAAAAGTTAAAAAAAGTGGAATAAGAAAAAAGTAAAATTAAAAAAAATTAACTTTGAAAGACTAAAGGATCATGGGGGAAAAGCCATGAGTTCTATGTGTTGCTTTCCCCCTAGTTCTGGAGTTCCGCTGTTCTCCTTGATCAGTGAACTTGGTCTTGGCTGGATGTTCTTGCTGATCTTCTACAGGAGGGGCCTGTTGCAGTAATTGTCAAGGGTCTTTGCCTGAGGTGGAATTGCACCACCCTTGCCAGGGTCCAGGCTAAATAATCTGCTCGGATTTGTGGTTAGGAGCTTTTGTTCCCTGAGCACTTTCCATAGAGCTCTGGATGATGGGAATGAAAATGGTGGCCTCCCAGTCTCTGGCCTGGAGGAGCCAAGAGCTCAGGGCCCCACTCTCCAGTGTGCTCTCAGAGATAAGCAGTCAGTCCCTCCCGTCTCCCTGGTTTCTGGCTGCACTCTGAGCGACTTTCTATCTCTGGCATGTGACCCCGTTTGGAGTCTCCAAACCCAGCAGATTCCTGCCATGCTGCTCTCCCTGGAGGAGGAAGGTGAGTCTCCCCAGATCTGCCACTTGTGGGGTCCCTGCTTGAAGAGCAGTAGCCCCACTGTGCTTTGGATCACAATTTAAGGTAGCCCTGATCTAAAAGCTTACTCTCCAGGTCTGTCTTTGTAGTCAGCTTCCCCACTCCGATACGTGGCAGTTCTGCCATGGTCAAACACCCTTGATCTTTCTGTAACCCTGCGGGACCTGAGACCACACTGTTCCTGCGGGGGCTCCACCCCAACTTAGCCTCTGGAGCGATGTCCCTCAGTGGAGCAGACTTCTAAATGTTCTGATTTTGTGCTCCACTGCTCTGCTGCTTGCTGGGAGCTGGCCCCTCCCCCCATGGTCTGTCTTCCCGTCACTTAGGATTCACTTCTCCGCATGTCCTACTTTCCATAAAGTGGTCGCCTTTCTGTTCCTAGAATTGCTGCTCTTCTTCTCTTCTGTCTCCTGTTGAGTGTGTAGGTGCTCAGAATGGTTTGATACCTATCTAGCTGAACTCCTGGGGCCTGAGGTCATTTCAGTCTGCTTCTCCTCTGCCATCTTGCCTCTCATACTATAGATTCTTCATAGATACCCTTTGTCAGGTTAAGAAAACTCCTAGTATAGGTGTTGAATTTCATCAAAGAACTTTTTGAATATTTATTGAAATAATCATATGATTTTTGCTTTTAGTTTCTTGACATGGTGAAGTACATTGGTTGATTTTTCCAGTGTTGAACAAACTTTGTACTCCTGAGATGAACTCCATTGGATAACTTTATACTATCATTTCATTGTATTTTTCTGATTGTATTTTATAAAAAATATTTTTCTTTATTCTTGAGAGATATCTATATTTTTTATTATACTACCTTTGTCTGATTTTATCAGAGTAGTGCTGGCTCATTAAATAATTTGAAAAGTGCCCTCTCTTCTTTCTCTTTATCCTCCTCTTTCTTTTTCTCTTCCTTTTTCTTCAATAGTATGTTTAGTAATAATGTTTCTCCTTAAATTTTTTGGTAGGAATTACCAGTGATGCCAACTGCTCCTGGACTTTTTTTTTTCCATGAGGCATTTGTTTGTTTGGATTATCAATTACATTTCTTTAGTAGCTATAGGACTATTCAGGTTGTTTCTCTTGGGGTTAAATTTAGTAGCTTATTTCCTTTAAGGAATTTGCCCATTTTGTCTAAGTTACTGAATTTATTGTCATAAATTGTATCATAATCCTCCCTTATTATTCTTTTAAAGTCTATAGAATGTAGACTGATATCTTTCATTTATTTCTGATATTGGTGATATCTATCTCCTCTCTTTTTCTCCTGATCTATCTGGCTAGAAGTTTATCAGTTACATTGATCTTTTTAAGAATTAATTTTGCTTTTATTGATTTTTTTTTCTGTTTTGGTCTAGAAAACAGAAGTTTTGTATTTGATTAATTTCTCATTTTATCTTAATTATCTGCTCCCTTCTGCTTGTTTAAGTTCAATTTGTTCATTTATTTCTAGCTTTAAGGTAGAATCTTAGATAATTAGTTTTAGACCATTATTTTCTATTCTATGGAAACATTTGGTGAAATAAATTTCTCTCAAAATACTGCATTAACTTCATCACTTAAATGTCTATATGGTTTGTTTTTATCTTCATTTGGTCTAAATTCTTTCTAATTACACTTCTTTGACCATTGGATTATTTAAAGTGAATTATGTGATTGCCAAATATTGGATGATTTTCTATATATCTTTCCTACAGTTGATTTCTAATATAATTTCATTGTGGTTAGAAAACATATGTCTTGTGTTTGTGTGGCTACCATCTTTTTAAATATACTGAAACTTACTGTATGGCAAAATATATGCTCTACCGTAGAGAATATTCCATACGCACTTGAAATACATACTTCCTTTTAATGAGTGTTAGTATTTGAGTTTAGTTTTTGAGACAACTGCTCTTGCCCATCCTTGTGCTGATTCAAACATTAAAAATAAATGAATTGAAATGGGATATTTAGGGGAAAAGAGAATCCTCCGAATTTAAAATGGGAGCTGATGTATTGTTTGTTTGTTTTTAAGTCACTGGATACATTAAAAGGAACAATCCCTTGCTAATGTTTAGGTGGGTCAACAGGGATATTTTTTTATCCCCAAATATGGTAGGGGAGGGAGATGTATGAACAAAGGCTGGATAGAAGGACATTGATCGCCTATAAAGGTAGCTTTATTAGACACCGTATCAGTTTTCTATTGGTGCCAAAATAAATCATCATGCAGTTGGTTTAAAATCAATGGAAATGTATCCTTTTACAGTTCTGTAGGTTGAAAGTCTAACCTGGGTCTTAACTAGGTGAAAATCAGTGTTAGCAGTGTTCCGTTACTTTCTGGGGAATATTTTTCCTTGCCGGCCATCAAGAAGGCACCACATTCTGTGGTTTGTTGCTCCCTGCTTCCAGCTTCCAAGGCCAATAATATTGCATGTCTTTGACCATTTTTCTATAGTCCCGTGTAATTCTGACCACAGCCCTGGAGGATTCTCTACTTGTACTGACTCCTATGATGATATTGGGTCTATTTAGATAATCCAGGATCATGTCCCTACTTCAAGATCCTTAATTACATCTGCAAAGCCTCCTTGCTGGCATATTCACAGTTTCCATGGATGAGTAAGAGAACATCTTTGGAGGAGCCATGATTCTATCCACCCCATACTTTCTATCTACTTTTTTCACAATATATAGTGTTTCTGAATGGTGCTTCTCCACTTGGTTTGTTGTCAAATGTACACCTCTGCACAGGAGTGTAAAAAACAGGTAAGCAAAGGAATTTCTTTGGATTATAAATGTGACACCAAAGCATGCAGTGTGACACCTTGGAATGGATCCTGGGTGCTTGTGACATAAGGCTCCCAATGGCCTGTGATGCAGAAGAGCAGTCCTGTTAAACCCCCCACTGGGGAAATGCAGCTGGGCTACTACAAAGCCTGCCCACACTTGGGCAACAAGAAGCTCCCTCCTGAGCGATTCTGTTTGACCCCACCCCCCATTTCTATAGCTGTCCTTACTTTGTCCCCTCCTCCCATGCAGCGTTCTGCAATAAGGAAAGGAAACGAACAAGTGAAATGTCTAGAGAGTCATGGCAAAGGGGGCTAGCACGCCCAGCACTTTTAATCCTTCAAATGTACTTGTTCTGCTTTGGAATGCTTTCTAAATATGAAAATCTGCTTGGAAATCTGCTACAACTTTTTATTCTTTACACACCTCCATAATCTGCCAAGATTCACTAATTCATTTCCATGTGGGAAAGAACATTGTTTCCTAACTGAGATTTCATACTTTTCTTCTGAAGATGGAGTGAGTACAATGTTGTAATTCATGGAAAATACATTAATAGCCTCCTACGTGAGCATTTTTATGCAACCCAAATGGAGATCTTAGGAAAATAATTTACTCTCCCTAGTTTCTTCATATCATTTTTGTATTTGGACTCACCTCCTTTCCTTACATTAAAATAATTAGAAGTGTTCATAAAAACTAGAAAGTGTCTGTTACAACAGAATCTGTTGTTTGCTGTGTACTCGAGCAAAGTATGTTTGCTGGGATATGCATAGCTTGGGAAATCTGTTCTTACTCCTAAGGGCAGTTCTGGCTATGTGCAAATAAAAATACGAACCAATGGCTCACTGCCTCCTGTGGTCCTGCATGTCCAAGGAATGCCACGCCGACTGCCAGTCTCCATCTGGCTTCTCAATTAGAGCCCAACAAGACAACTGGTTTTCTGCCGTTCTCTGATAAGGTCATCGGTTACATGCTTATATCCATCAAACCTTGATTTGATGGTATAGTATGGTTGCTATTACTGTTGTTTTAATACATACTGGCTATTGTATCTATAATTTTTATTCCTCATGCCCATCCCAAATCCCCTAATACATGTTTATAGACAGGTTTCTGAATTATCAGAAGCTGGTGCCCTTAATAAACACTGTTGTCTTCAGATTCAGATTGTGAAAGAAAACCAGATGGTTTAATAATCACAGTGTTGAACGGACATGATCAGGATATAGTATAAGTTGAATTCCTGTGGTTAACACCATAGATAATTAGAAGCTACATTTTTAAAGAGCTAACCAACCAATTGCCAATTAACCTCATTCAAACACACACTGTATTAAAAGAACCAAGTTTGAGAACCATTTGCAAAAATTCAAACCAGTTATAATTAAAATTAATGGAGAGCCAATGTTTGAGTTTCTGTGCTCTTTACCAGGGCTTCTATGTGTAAGTAGTAAAATGGATATAATATGATTTTACCTTCTTTTCCACCCACATTTCTTTTGGGACAATGTCCCTCAAGGACATTGCCATCGAGTGGGGATAAGAGGGAGAAGAGAAGTTGTTGACAAATCTATATTTTAAACCAATCCATATAAATAAGATAATGTGTGTTAAATATGTCTTTTCCTCTTTTTTTGCATCTTTTTCTCAGAAAAAAAAAGAAATGATTTCTCTCTAATCTATCTATCTCCTTATCTATCTATCTATCATTAGATCTATACCTGGATATGGATTTGATTTTATACTATTTAGGTATAGAGGCATAAGTTAAGAATAGATAGATAGAGGCAGGTGATAGATACACAGATGATAGATAGATAGATAGATAGATAGAATAAACACATACACAAATGCCCCACTTTTTCTTATAGAATTCCTCTACATATGGGACATGTCTAGTTTAATATCATGTTGGCTGGGTGGGGGTGTGTGTGTAGGAAAAAAATGAAACTTGTATTTCTATAGAGTTAAAATATGTTTCTGCAGAATAAAATGAATTAGACACCTCAGTCAGAGAGAGCTAGATAAGTCACTCATTATGGCTACTCACTGGAATTTGATGGGAGTCAATTGAACACAGACATGTTTGCGATGACCTCAATGAGCCTCAATGGCGAGTTAGCGTCTCTGCGTTGACAAAAACACCATCAGAATGCAGGTGTCCAACAGCACTGGTCTTTGTAGAATGGTTTTGAAAGATGGATCACATTGCCTAATACAGAAGCATAGCTAAAAACAATTACATGTAGCTTTGAATCAATAAGAAACAAGGACAAAATATAAACAATATTTGGGGAGGGAAACTGCTGGGAGCCATCTCCAGAGGGCAGTACAAATAAAATGACAGAAAAGTTCCCTGAAAATTATGACAGAATCAGGGCAAAAGGCAGATTTTATAAAATTATTTGGTAAAAATGATTTAACGGAATGCATATGCACACACACAGGTAGAATGTGCCTATAAAGTAATGAGAACTATTTAACTAATTTCACATACCAATGTGGTTCCATTCAGATGCTATAAATTGGAAACTGTCATTTTCCTGTGGAAAGTTATGGCACCTATCTATAAACAGGCACTTTTTATATTGACTTGGCTATAAAGGATGTTGACTTGCTCTACTTCCTGGTTTCAAATGGAACAATTATGTATTTTCCAGTCAAGCTTAAAATAGGTCACACTGAAAGTTTAATGAGATTTCTTCTCATGAGGAACTTCTTCCTAAAGACTTCAAGGCCACTTTTCTGAGCAAAGAACAGGAACTATTCTTTATACTCAGACATTCAGAATCATCTTCTTAATAAATCCATTA
This sequence comes from Taxidea taxus jeffersonii, assembly GCA_003697995.1. Lineage (NCBI taxonomy): Eukaryota > Metazoa > Chordata > Mammalia > Carnivora > Mustelidae > Taxidea > Taxidea taxus. Next base: position 27,893 of record RCUC01156627.1, read on the forward strand.
TCTAGATGTTCTTCTCCATGTGAAGCCAAATATTTGGATGCTACTATCTTTTTTTTTTTTATGCTTCACATCAAATAAATAACCCTTCTCAGATGCTGGTGTGTGGATATGCATTATAAGCCTCATGTGGTTTAAATAGACCTTTGGGTTTTCTTCCCTCAAGTGAAGCTTTAGTATTTCTGATGTTCAATTGATTTGCACATTAAGACAATCTTGAAAAGTCGACTTTTCCCTGAAGAGAATGGCATGAGCCTACATTTTCAGTTATTTGCTTCTGGTTAATGGTGAGGACAATACTTTTGGCAAATAGAACTCAAGAAAGCCATGGTCAGTCACCTATGATTATATTTAGGACACTTGGAACTGAAGCAGTTGGAAAACTAACGCCTTCAAACAAAGAATCAGATAATTTTGCTATTAAACAATATCCTCTAAATTATCTTCTAAAGTAATCATAATGTTTATTGTCAATTAAATTTTCAGGAAAGTTTTTCCCACATTTGCTTTCTTTCTTTCTTTTTTAAGATAGATTTATTTATTTATTTATTTATTTATTTATTTATTTGACAGAGAGAGAAAGAGAGGGAGAAAGGGGGAGGGCGGTGGTGGAGAGGGAGAGGGAGATAGAAACTCTAAGCAAACTCCTTGCTGAGCATGGATCCAGATAAGGGGCTTGATCTCACCACCCTGAGATCACCGCCTGAGTGGAAACCAAGAGTCAGAGACTCGACGGACTTCGCCACCCAGTCCCCTTCCCCAACACTTGCTTCTTGATATCTATCCCGAAGTCAAAGATGACCAGAACTAAGCAGAAACTCCTCATAGTCTATTCATTATTTTTAACTTTGTGGTATGAGGGTAGTTTCCAAACTTTTTTTTTAAAGATTTTATTTATTTCCTTGAGAGAGAGAGAATATGAGAGAGAGTATGAGAGGAGAAAGGTCAGTAGGAGAAGCAGATTCCCTGCTGAGCAGGTTGCCAGATGTGGGACTCGATCCTGGGACTCCAGGATCATGACCTGAGCCGAAGGCAGTTGCTTAACCAACTGAGCCACCCAGGCGCCCCAAACTTTAAAGATTCTAGTCATTATTGTATATTTTTTAACCTTTATTGCTTTTATTGCTGTAAGCCTTTCTGCATATTTCTTAACTAAAGGCATAGAAATATGTAAATATGTAAAACCTGGTGCATGAAAGAATCCTGAGGATTTATTTCAACCCAGAGTCTTCCCTGAATACCACTGGTCATCGCTGTGGCATTTATTCAGTTGTTGTGGCTTTTATTCAGTTTGACCATTTTTTTCTATTCTTTGCTTTGGAGAAATACTGTATGTCTTAGAAGCAGGTGCAGTTATTATTGGTATGTTGGTAAAATATCATCTCAGAGAGTGTTAGCAACCTAACCAGGTTGTACCTCTCCAATGATACAGGAGTCCTCAAAAGGGTGCATAGTTATCTGCAGATGCATCTGTAAAGAGAGACAGGGCACTCTTTTCTTCATTAAGTAAAAAATTGGTTAACTATTAGAAGTGCCAGCAATTTTGGTCAAAGCTTTCAATCACATCAGTCATATATGATCTGGAAGTTAGTTCAGGCAGTAATGCCCCAAAGTCTATGGACCGTTTCCTGATACACTTAAGATCCCATTAGTAACCCCAAGCATCAGTGCAATTAGACCAGAATCGATATTGCTATAAAGCAAGGGGGAGATACACATTATTGCATGCATCATGGTTTAAATCCATCATTTGTTAGCTGTGTGGCCTTGCTTAAGCTACTACCCCTCACTATCATTCAGTTTCCTCATCTGTAAAATGGGCAACATAATGCCTATTTTACTAAAAGGATTGAGTTCTCAGAGCTTTAGTCGCTAGGATTGAGTACAATCGTCCCATATGCTGTTATCAACATGGCAGCTGTAAAAACTGAAGTCATCTCATCTAATGCCACTCAAGATTCTTCAGTAACCCCCCGTTATTTTTAGAGTGAGAGCCCTTAAAATGGTCTAAAAGACTCTTTATAGTCTGTCCTCATTCCTGGTCTGTTATCTCTTTATCTTTATTTTGTATAACCCTCTACTGGCTCAGGCTACTCAAGACACATGGTCTTCCTTGAGTCTTCACAAACATAGCCACGCTCCTACCTCAGGACCTTTGCACTGTCTGTTCTCCTGCCCAGAATAATCTTCCTCTACACAGATACTTGTTCTCCTTCAACTCTTGGCTCGGCTGTCCCCTGTCCAATGTGGCTCCATTTAAAGTACCCAAACTCGCTGTTAGCCCTTTTGTTTCTCTTTATCCTTTTCCAGGATAATCCTTTTCTTGTTTCTATGATACCTGATACTCTAACATGCTATATATCTAATTTGTGATGTTTGTCGTTTGCTGCACTAAAATGTTGAATCCTGAACATAGATTTTGTTGTTGTTGTTGGCTTTGTTTGCTAATGCATCCCTCACACCTGGAACAGGGCTTGGCATAAAGTAGGTACTCAAAAAATATTTGACAAATGAATGCATAATGAACAAATGGTAGTAAGTTTTTGTGTTCGGAGTTGGCCTGTTTTACCTTCTTGTGACTTGGTTCCCTGCCACGTCCTCTTTCATTCTGTTCCAGGCTGTGGCATATGGCAGGTTAGTCATTCTTCCCAAGGAGGTGCAGGCTGGTCAAGAGTCCAGACAGCCTCCAGCTACCTGGGAACAGGAACATTCCCCACTTCTCTGCCTTTGCAGAATAGCTGCACAGCGGTATGCCTTCAAGTGAGCATCTAAGAGGCTCCAAAGAACACTGCTTTCTTTGTCTTGCTGCGAGGAAAAAATTCTCCCTCAACCTCAGTCTTGCCAAGCGCCACAGTTCCCCTCCTTTTCATGCCTTGCAATAGAAAGTCGGCTCAGGACCCACTTGACAGCCCCAGCTGACACTGCTTTGGTCTCCATGTCTTCGCTAGACACTGTGACCATTGGCTGTGGGTAAAGCCTCTGAGGGACTAAGTCCAGCTTCACTGCTGCTCTTGAGAGGAGCTGTATGTGCTGACACGAAATGCTCCCAGACACGTTTGGACACGCAGATCAGATTGAAGAATGACATAAACAGTGAAGAGTTTAGAGATCACTTTCTCTTAAAATTCGGCAGTTTACCTCTCTTCTCATCTTCCCTATTTCTATAAATATGAAGAGTATAAATTAGGTTGAGGGAGATGACAGATGGTCTCAGAGAGAAAATGTGAACAACAGTTGCTTTGTTTTCATTTGGGCAAACAAGATGAGGGAAGCTCATACCCCGGCATGTGAAGGACAGGTATGGCTGCCGAAGAATGATTTACAATCCTCTAATAAACTTCTTTGGTATTAAAGCACTACTCTTAAGTAAAATGGAAGCAAAAATACAAACACCTCACCCAGCAACAGGGTTGGAGAGGATACTTGCCTGAGCTAACACATTACCAAGTTTAAAATCACAGAAGAGAACACAATTTATAGGAATAATGCTACATAAAAGTATTCCAGTTGGATAATTTCTGTAAGGAGATGGAAATACAAGTAAGCATAATATAGGTATGGCTCAGTGGTTGGCATTCCGACTCTGTGACTCATTCATGATAGCAATTTCTCATGAACTTCCTCCGAGGGTGGCACTGTGCTAAATTTGGAGGGAAAGAGGGAGAAAACAGCCCTTCGCCTTTAAGGGAGTCATGGTTAAATGTGGGAGAAAAACATGAAATGTGATTTACCTCCTAATGTGGTTATGGTCAATGACAAGATAAATGTCTGAATGTTAAGGAGACAGAGAGAGACACTGGGGATGCCAGTCTCAACTGGGAAGGCAAGCATGGCACACACTTCCAAGAGGATGTTATGGGTCAGCAGAATGTTGAGGAATGCTGAAATTGGAGTTAGCTACATGAAGGAGGGATCAACTGGGTGAGGATATGACCAGCAAAAGGAGAATCTCGAGCTCAGGATGAGGGCAAGAAAGGGTATGCCAGAAGGTATACGTAAGGGGCAAGAGGCAGGCTGTAGGTTGTAGAAGGCTTTTTCTGCTCTCCCAAGGAGATTGGACTTTGTATGGAGAACTATGAAGAGTATGTATGCAAGGCAAAGACATGACTTAGTTTTTCAAAAACGAATACCAGTGGCAGTACAGGAAATGTATCAAAATTCAAGCAAGTGGGTAGATGATGGATTAATTCTTTGAGACCGAGAACCAAAAGATTATTTCTGAGGGGTTGACAGGTTGAGGTGAGTTGGTGCTGAGTTCAGTTTGGGATATGTTGAAGTTAAATACTCCAGGAAATGTGTAGAACAGTTGGGAAGAGTGAGCTTGAGCTTGAGAGAGATTGAAACTTAAGAAGGACAGTTGAGATCAGGGAGCTTTTCATGAAAGCATGTGTGACTTCTGGACACATTCACTATTTCCTGTCTTCCCTTGCAAGAAATAAACTCCATGAAGATTGGACTTTGCTTGCATATTTCTGGATCCTTAGCAGTTAGATCTGTGCGCAGATCATGGTGGGCATATAGGAAATATTTTCTGCTGTGATTGATTACTTACAACTGTTGTTGAAAGAGCTGTGTTTGGATAAGATCCCTTTTTATTTGGAGTGGAAATGGAGAGGGCTTAGCATGGAGTTCTAAGCCAAACGCTGGGTCAATGATGCCGTTCACTGTTAACAAGGAAGCCCCAGGGAGTTAGGAGATGGTGTTGTTGTCCAAGACAGTAGAAGAGATTGTATAAAACCATGCTAAATGTCACAGAGCACTAGTGAGGAATTTATGAATGACCAACCTACTGGAGAGGTCTAGAGTGGGTCCAGTGCATAGGCAGAAAAGAGCTAGAGTGCTGAGAACTGAGGGATTAAATGAAACGAGATCATCATTACTCTTTTCAGACACTTGAGATGGAAAAGGAGCAAACAATGGCTGCCAAGACATACTGGAAGGGAGAATTTTATGTCTGTGTAGTTATTAAGGGATGCTCAGTAATGGCGGAGCAAGGGACTCGTAGGGAAGTAGAGACCAATCATAGAGGAGAGAGAGAACAGAGGAAGAAAACCTACAGAAGGTATAAGACCAGGTTGCTTGTTGCAAGCTGTATCCTGAGTTTTCTGCATGCACTGACTACAGAGAAAACATTCCATAAATCCTTATTAAGTGAATGAAATATTGTTGAATGAGATCATGATAAAATAAATGCTATTAAGAAATGACTAGCTTTGAATGCGAGGCGGGCTTGTCCGTGTCTCTGCCTTCTTCATGGTGATTGTGGCTTGATTCCTGCCTACATTTTTCTTCTTCTCTGGATATTAAGGGGTTCATGGCTTTCTGTGCCCCGATCTCCTTTTTTCTCCTATACTCATACTTCTGGTGTTCTCACCTTACATAAAATGGGGCATGCTGTAAACACACACCTGTGTGTGTGCCCACTTCCCCTTCCTCGAGCTAAGAGCTTCAGTTCCCCTGGCTCTTCATGCCTTGTGTCCCTCATCCCAACCCACTTACACGTGTCCATCCTCAGCTCTAGCGAGACAAGTCACTCTCTTGGCAAACACGCCAAATCCCTGCTTGGCCTCCCTATCCCACTTCTGAGCATTGTATGGATTCTTTGAGATTCCTAGGCAACCCTTTCCATTGTTTTGCAATCAAACCTGCTCCCTGCCTCTTGTGAAATGTAAATGAAAACCTTACCTCCTTTATGAAATTATCAAAGACCCCTCACAAAATATTAACTGCATGGCATAACTCATCCGCTGTTTTTATGGGTGAGTTGACATCCAGTCATTTTCCAAGGAGACAAGCAGGTCATATGGCATTTACTAAGCATACACATTCCTCCAGGGCACACCTGGGACCACTGATCATTTTCCTCAACACGTGCTGGGACGTCTTTTTCTCCTACTCATAGGGATGTGAATAAGAATTATATTCAATCATCTCTAATAAATGTCATAAATCCCAACATAGTAGTAAAAAATATTTTTTTAATCATGCCAATATTCCAGGCTCTGTAAATAGATGAGAGCACAGTTAAGTCAGACTTAACTATTCTAAAGGATAGGAAACTTTACACTGCATGGCTGTAGACTGAATCCTAAATTTGGACTAGCCATCCTATCAATATGATTTTCTAACACTATGTGTAATTAGACAAGGTGTCCCCTTAGTAAATTCATCACTAAACTCAGAATAGCAATTCAAAGCTTATGTCTTGTTCTTGACTGAAGAGCAATGTAAGTAACATTAATTTACCTTATAGAAGTCATATTAATTATCCATTATTGCATAACAAATTACCTTAAGATGTTGGCATTAAAAGGACATTTTTTTTTTTAATTGTGTCACGTCATTTCTGTGGGTCAGGAACCTGGGAGCAGTGTAGCTGGGTGGTTTGGTCCCGGGGTCTCCTATGAGATTTCAGTCAAGATGTCAGCTCAGTTTCTTATATTGGGCCTCAAATCCTGTGCCATCATATTTGCAATATTTTATTACTTACAAAGTCAGCCCTATTCATTATGGGAAGGGACTCCACAAAGTCATCAATACCAGGACTCAAGGATCGCTGATAATCCTGTTTACTGGAGGTCCAAAGTTTTGTAGAACTAATATAGGGAGGAGCTACATGTATGCCTACAGAGGTAGACCATATATTTAATCACTTTTAGATTATGTATTCATATATCTGGTTTTCCTACTGGGATCTCTCTTCTAATAAAGATACCTTGTTTACTTCTAAATATTTAGTAAAATATTTAATAAAAAGGAGATGGAGATGGTGATATACATATAGATAGATAGATATACATAGAGATATATAGATATAGATATATAGGCATACATATTTTTTTTAGGTTTGCTTTTAAACATTTTGGGGAGAGCTAGAAGTCCAGATTGGCTTTGACTTCAGCCAAGTCTGTTGGCTGTATTTATTCCAAGTGACCATGCATGGTTTCAAGGACATAATAGATACTGCAGAGGCATTCAGCCTTCCTCCAAGAACACGGGCATCCCTGCTGGGATGTGGATAGCAGATGTGTAGTCCTGCCTCTGGGGACTGGGCCATATTTCTGGATTAGATGCTCATTAAGGGAAAATGGTGTCAATGAGCTTTATACGCAGGATTTACCACTAATGCTTTCCAGACCCACAGGAACCTTCTCCACTCATTTTTCTCCACTAACCTGGAGGGACTTGAAAACAGCCTTGGGAAGTCTGGGAGTGTCATCCGTGTGGAGACTGTGTCAAATAATCTGAGTTGAAGCAAAATGGCCTAAACAAATCTTCCTCATGTCCCATGCATTCATTTGCCCCAATCAGCTAGGTAATGCAGAATAAGGGGCATGAGCAAGTTGGAGCAAGTCATCATCCCAGCCACACCCTGCTTCAGGGGTTTGTGCTGTAACAGGCTGGGTAGGACGGGGGGCCCAAAGGCAAGTCATCCACCTGCATCTTCGGTTGCCTCCTCGCCTTATAAAATTAAGATGGCGGCTGACACCTCTCAGAACTCTTGTGACAAATGGGTAATAAAACTCTAAACAAAAGCTCTCTACAAATAGAAAGCAGCACAAGACAGAGGCTGCTCTGACACGATGATATGGTCTAACAGGCAGAAATGCTTTCAGGATAATTCACAGTTTTTAACAACGTCTTTGCTCATACTAAGGGCTACATAACTGCATTGTCGAGAAATCCATTCTGTGGTAGACACATTTCCAGCATGTCTGTGCACCTTGCCACTTCTTTTTGTGGCAAAACCAGTGTTGTTTGATGAGGCCAGGATGTGTGGTGTTAGTACCAATGGCACTTGGTGCATCCAGTAACCAAAAAGACTGAGGGAAAAATAGTCAGTGGCTGGTTGACATCCTTCAACTCTGCCCACTTGATCCCCTTTGAATCCTGCCTTGTGAATAATGGTACTCTGGGTTCGTCTAGTGGAGATAAAGGGCTTTCCATCAGAATGTTTTCCAGACTGTTCTGTTTAAAAAGAACCTTCCTACACTGTTGGTGGGAACACAGATTGGCGTAGCCACTGTGGGAAACAGCACAGAGGTTCCTCAAGACATAAAAAATAGAATGGCCATAATGATCTAGTAATTCCATTATTGGGTGTTTATACAGGGGAAACAAAAGCACTAATTCAAAAAGATACATGCATCCCTGTATTTATTGCAGCATATTTACAATGGCTAACTTACGGATGCAGCCCAAGCGTCCATCTGTAGATGGATGGATAAGGAACATATGGTACATACACACAATGGAATATTACACACCTATAAAATGGGATTAGATCTTCCATTTGAGACAACATGGATGGATCTAGAGGGTATTGTGCTAAATGAAGTAAGTCATATGAGAAAGACAAATACCATATGATTCTACTCGTAAATAGAATCTTAAAAAAATGAATAAACAAACATAGGGCAGGATTGGAATTATAAATACAGAGAACAAACTGTTGGTTACCAGAAGGGGTGGGAGCCAAGCAAAATGGGAAAAGAAGAGAGGAAAATACAGGTTACAGTTAATGCAGTTAATACAGTTATGGAGGGAGTAAGTCGGGGGAATGAATAAAAAGCAGGGCACAAGGAATACAGCCAGGGGGATTGTCATAGGGATGTACTAGGACAGATGGTAGCTGTGTTATGCTGAACATAGCATAGTGTTTAAACTTGTCAAACCACTAAGCTGTACACCTGAAATGAACATAACATTATGTGTCAATTATATTCAATTATATTCAAACACACAAAAACAAAAAAAAGAAGAAACAAAAAATAAATGAAAGTAAAATCTTGGGTGACCTACTTATGTACCTCCACCCACCCCCCCCCCAAACAAGGGGAGATGTAGAGGGTGAAGATGTCAAAACAGCTTCTATGGAGGAAGCAAGATGGAGGTAGGAGGCAGTAAGCATATTTGATTTTGTAACATCCGACACCTTCCTTATAAATAAGGTTGTTGATAACATGTTCTTAGTGGATTGAAATTTATTTTCTTCTGAAGGCCTGGAAGAAGATTAGGAAAGTTGGAAAGAATTATGTTAAATCTGCTATAATAAATAGAAAATTTCTGGAAAGTAGCCCAGAAACATGGAAGGCCATCAGAATTGGAATCCCAGTTTTGTAAACTATTAACTATATAAAATGGACAAGTGCTTTCTTACCATAACTTCCTAGAGAAGAAAAATGAGACATAAATATTAATATCTACCTATGTATGAGGATTAAGTGAGATAAATGTGGGTCTCTGTTTTGAGTATTTTGAGGTCAGACATGGATTAAGGGTTTTTAAAAAATTAAATGGGTCTATCCAAATGTGTGATTAAAAATTTTTTCAGGGTATATTGTGTGGTATTTACAGCAAGTTAAAAATGCATTTAAACTTGATTCTTAATCATATTTTCATTCTTTTAAACTTGTTCTGCCTCATTTTCTCTGTGATAATAACTATAATTATATCCATTCCTCATTATAAAACTGCTCCTTTTTCTTCCTTGACATTCTGCCTTCATTGACTAATGAGGGTGAAGCTATGCTTGAGATTATTTATAAAATTCAGAAGATTGCAAAGGAAGGTTATATGCAGTCTGCATTACATGAATTATTCCAGTGTTCTTACCTACCAAACAAATTTGCCAAAATTTGCATTTGTATCAGAAGCTAAGCACTTAGTTTTAAGCTAAACCTATGTGGCGAGCTTCTAAGAATCAGGTCAAAGCTGCCTTTGTCTAATTTTGGCCAGTGCCTCACCACAGTCTTACCTTGAAACACAGAGATCAGTTTTTCTGTTCTTCTCTCTTCCAGTCCCTCAAGCTTTTCAGTTATTACTGGAGTACTTTTTTTTTTCCTTTATTTTTATCTTATGCCTGGTGTCCTCAGTAGAGATTTTGGATGGATAATGTTCTACTTGCAGTGTAGCTCGTCATAGTTAAAATTAATGTTTTCATAAAAGGGGAAGTCTAGACTATTTTTCAGACTTTGGAGGTTTGGGGGAGTGGGGCTTGTGAGGAAAAATGACTTCTCATATTTGCTTATAGATAAATAACCATGTGTCTATAATTAATAGATCATCTATAGGTAATTCATCTTCTTCTTATGTATTGCCTGCTAGAAATGACCTTGGTTTCCTGACACATTTTCAAGTGGAATGCTTTGATCAGGTTGCTCCTATCTTCCTGCATTGTTTTATCAAGTTGCATGTCAATTTGGCACTTTCTCCATCTCTTCTAATCCTTCCCTTTCCTTTATTTGGAGTGGTTGTCTAGTTGATAGAAAACTGTTTACTTTGGTTACTTAATTATTTCAAAGGGAATGAAGTTTTAGTGTGCAGTGATCTTTTTATATGCCTCCTGCAGACTCAAAATACTCTCCACTATTATCCCTTTCCCCAGCTCATGTCACCTCTCACTCCCACTCCATGGCCCCCTAGCTTATGGAATATGCTTACGTTATAGCATAATGTAAGTGTAAGTGTGTTTTTCTAGTCTGTTGTCCATAGTCTCAGTGAATTCCTTGAGGGTGTGGACCCTATCTTAATTCAACCCTATTTCCTGCATGCAGCATTGTGAGTGAGCATAATGAGCTCAGAAAATACTTGTTGAATATAAATAAATAAATGTCAGCTACCTTTCATTTATATTCAAAGGTAGTTTTATCTATTGTCATTACTACTTTTACCCAATCTCACTTTTTTTTTCAGTTAGTTTCTAAATAACATCAACAAAAAAGTGAAAATAAATTCATCCTCAGCCCAACACGCAGAGCTTAGAACCAGTTTCACTATATAGCACATTTTTTAAAAATTCAAAATGTTTGTTTCTGTACTATTTACTACTCTTGCCAATGAAATCTCTGAACTGAACATCGACTCATCAGATTTCTATTTTGTTATATTTAAGATGCTTTTTATATCCGAGCGACTAATCTTGAGGGAAATTAATTAAGTTACATCCAAAACATTATAAAAGCCTACCATTTGAAGGTATCTTGGAGGTCATCTAATCTGTTTCTTAAAAAGTTGGTAATGAAACCAATTTAGATTGACTGATACTTATGCACCCAGGAAAGAGAGGCAGAGTGTTCATTTATGTCACTCTTTCCAAATAGAAGGTATGGAAGGAAACTAGGACACATTTGAGTTTTCAGAACTGAGTTCGTGTTTACAAGACTGAGAAGTCTGGACCACAGTGTGATTTAGAGGTGACATATTAGTTTATTTCTGGTTCACACAAATCTGATGTGTTTGGCAGAGGCTTTTCTCCAATCCAGGCTTCAATCTCACATGCATCCATCCTCCAGCAGAGACATGGCAGAGTGAGCAGCTGTGTGGGTGGCAGACCAGCTCTTAATCACCTTGGACCCAAACAGCATACATCACTTTTTGTCTTCTGTGTGTGGCTAAAACTAGTCATGTGGGCCTGCCAGACCTTATCCTAGCTAGTCTCTACCAAGTTACTCCTCCAGATCACCACACATTAAGTGCACATTCTTCTCACATACATAGTAGACTGACCTCTCTCTAAGGAAGCCAACAGGAACACCATCTAATCTCTTCATCCAGTTCAAAGGTCAGGGTCTCTAATTATGCCCATCAAGGAGAAAGAGGCCAGGGATGAAAATTCACTGGCAGGCTCTTCCCCAGATAGTTTTGATGAAGTATGTTGCATCCAATGCTTTTCATGATCAAAACACTGTACTAGGTGGTAAATCAAATTTTTATATATCACGATTCACTTGTCTGTAGAGACCACAAGTGAAGAACAAGCAAACACACTTGAAAAATGCCCATGACGTTGCTTTTTCAGTAATTTCTCATAGAAAATGTCAGTGTTCTTGGTTCATACCCTTAGAAGGACCAGCTATGGTCGGTCAAGATTTAACATCCAACAAGTTAGGACCTTTGGTGTGCTTAACTCTTTATTTCTTATTGTTTTCGGTAAAAGCTAAGGTATACATTTTTAGGTATCCGTTAAACAGTGAGGCCATTTCACTAGCTGTGAAATGATCCCTGCATCTCCTCATGACGGAGGCAAAATTAAAATGAAGACTTTCTTTATGATGGCTGAACTGATACAATTGTATAAAGTAGCCCTAAAATCATTTGCTGCATGGTTTTGCTTTCCTCCACCTTCAGTCAGATCCTCAGAATATTATACAAAATCACAGGCTTCAGAGTGTAGTGAGAGGTGGGCGGACAGCAGTGCATGTTTGAAGGTTTATCTTCTCTGAGCTTTTTGAGGCTGAGCAAACATGGTTATCCAAGGACTGTTTCTAAGCTTACATTTGACTAAAACCTAGGCTCAAACCAATTAGCAAAGTTCAGCTATACAATAACAGGAGTAGGGAAAAGATTATATGGCCATTTGATACCTCATAAGGAGAACAGTAGCTATTAGCCATCTCTTAAAACGTTTCTAAGAAGAAGCAAATAGCTTGATCTGAATTTTCAGTCTGATACTTTCTTGTTGCAGGCATACACTATGTCATTAAAAGCAAATAGGACCCCAACATTGATTTGAGAAGGTGCTTTGTGAGCTAAGGTGGACATGAATGGCCTTTTGTGCAATCCAGGAACATCTATTTTCTGTCTACCTTTTTTCTTTTTTTCTTTTCTCTCTCTCTCTCTCTCTTTTTAGTGGACAAAATCCAGCCTCAAATTTGGGTCTGTGATTTGCAGCTTCCAGTGTAAACAAAGAAATGGCTCAGTTAGTGCATATAAAGGAAGGAAGGAAGGAAGGGAGGGAGGAAGAAGAGGAGAGGGAGAGAAGGAGAGGGAGGGAGAGAAGGAGAAGAGAAAGAGAAAGAGAAGAGAAGAGAAGACAAAGAGAAAGATAAAGAGACAGAGAAGAGGAAAAAAAATAAGAAAAGGAAAGGAAAGAAAAACACCAGTTTTCTTAGTCCTAAAGTTTTTTCTGGAATTGACAGCTAGCAGACATTTGGTACCTGATACATTTGGTAATGGGTATGGTACACCTCTATTAAGGACTATGCTCAGGGTATGGGTACCTGATACAAGGGGAATGAAGTAAGTCTTTTAAAACTTACTGACAATAAATGTAACATTAAACTCCCAATGACTTTTCCTTTTAATGTGCCATGACTATGTTATTGAATCTTATACTGTCCCATAATCCATTTATTCAACGACCATTGGTTGCCTTTATAGTCAACTCTCGGTGGTAAGGGAGACATGGTGAATGGGACACACTGTCCCTACCTTCAGGATGGAAATATAGGCATTTCAGCCCTATGATTGGAGACGTCAGTCTAAGAGGGAGAAGGGAGAGAGTGGTGATGGGAAGCATCTTCTAAGCCTCCAGTCAAACCTCCAGAGTCCTGGAGGGAAGATATCCTTGGCTGTGCTGCACAGGAGCCCAGAAGAAGGGATAAGAGATGAGACGGCAGATATAAGTACATAGGTAGATTAGGAAAAACTGTGTTAAGGAATCTGACCTTCCTCCTCGGGACAGTGAGCCCAAGGGAAATTTCATACAAGTAATTTTGTGACTTAAGGAAAAAAAAAAAAAAGAAGGAAGAAAGAGAAACCCATCACGACACTGAACTCCAACCATGCCATTGCGATGACCTTTAACAAATCAAAATCTTAATGTGACCTCTTACCAGTCCTTAATAGAGCAGTTGGTTCCTACTCCAGGAGAGACTAGATGGCAAAGGACACGGCCAGTTCCCTAGCAGGCTGGTGTCTTCTATGCTCTGCCATCCCAGCACGGGCCACACATCCAACATGGCTCCTTTTAGTGGCAATTGCAGTAAATATGCATCATGGACCAAGAACATCTGTTGGTCTTGCAACGTGTGCTTATCACCAATGCCCCATGTTTTCTGCCCTCCTATGAAGGAAGACGGCTCTCTGCATCAAAAGGAACACAACAACACATCAGCAAGTTTTTGGTGACAGCTATGTCTTCCATGAACTGAGGATGGGGAGTTTTGCTTTCCTTAGAAAACAGGGACTTGGGAATTTCTCTTCCTGGGTGTCAGGAGAAGAAACAAAAGCACATGTCCTTTAAGCAAGCCTCACCCTTTCCAAGGATACACCAAGTCTCCCCCACACAGCGGCCTCCCCCTTGCCCTGACACGCCCACCCGCCAAAGACTACTCTTCCTTGGAGCTGGAATTTAATGTCTTTACCCAATGAAAAATTAAAACACTTAAATAATAACATTCAGTAACATTGTCTGCCGTCTGAGAATGCACAGAAGTGGGGCAATTATGCATCACCTCGGGTGGCTGATGAGGCCTCTTCACATTTCAAACATCATCTAATCATATCCTTGCCTGTATCCAAGTGCATCATTATAATTATTAGCCATAAAGAAAGTGGGGTATATGCATGGGGGAAATCGCTTTAATTATTTAATTTGCTGATGTGACAACACAGCCTTGCCACTGTCATTCCTACAAATTCACATCTGACCCCAAAACGCCGCACCTCCGTAGCTAGGTACCTCTCTGCATGGGTTCCAATTTAAAGTCTGGGAAACCATGTAATTATCACTTCAAGTGAAGAGGGACTCCGAGTGCAACTGCTATCAAGGATGAATTCAAATCAAAGTGCAAACATACTGAGGGACCAGGGAGAGGACTGGGATGTGCTAGGCAGTGCAGCAGCCTCAGAAGACCATAATGTTCCCATCATTCACTGATTTCTTGATTTGGTACAGTTTTCTTTTCTTTTAGAGACACTGCTGCTCACAGAGAGGGTAAATTCTCTCTGGGTTGATACAGCTCGGGGAAGAAGTCATCCTGGATAAGGTGCCCATGTGGGCTAAAGAAAATGTGTCAGAGTGTGAAAGCACCTGACTTTGAAAGCAGGGAGCATGGTTCCAACCCAACCACCATCTCATCAATGACCTCTCACAAGGCTGGAGAGTATTTCTCCAGGACACCAGATTTCCAGGGACAGTCTGTCCTGTAGATAGGTGAGGTTAAGCTATTTGACTCACACAGAAGGCTTGGAAATAACAAAACTGTGCATGTTAATCATAGGCAAAGTGAACTTAGAGGGTGTAATCATTGTCTTCCATCATCTGCCAGGTCTATCAAAAGGAAACTGGGGTTTGATTTATTGATCTTCATTGCTCTGGTGGGCACACTATCTCCAAGAGGTGAAAAAACATACAGAGAATCAAGTTTTCCCTCAACGTAAGTTTTGTTTTTTATTTTTGTGTTGGAGTGTGTGACAACCATTTGTCATAAATACTGTGTAGAGAAGTCTTCTGCCCCGGCAGGGCAGCTTGTTCAGAACACCTGTAGGGCCCCTTCCGATTCTACTGAGCCCAAATTGTATAGAACGGGTAAGACACAAAGAGAAGGGCTAGCTTTCAAAACCTATTAGTAAACTTAAGTCTATGTCATCAAAACGGGTCTCTGAAGGAGTCACCCAACTTTGCCCATCTGTATCTCCACTCTCCCTGCCGCCCACTACACGCCCCGCTAATGGTTTCCAGTGGCAGAAGTCCAAGATGGAATAATCCTGTTTGTTTGATGACTAGACATCCTTTATGCCTGGAGGATCAGCTCTAAAAGCCAAACAAACTGAATTACTGCCTAATGCCAAAGCCAGAGCTCTCTCTGGACTTGAAGAGAGTGGCCCGGATCACCCATATTGCCTGCCTGATTGGTGTCTCCCCAGAGGCTAAATCACTTTGTTTTATTTCAGTTGATTATGACGAGCTTTGGGGGGATATAATTGACTGGTAGGACACTGAATTTAAAATGCATGTTGAGGTTCTTGGGTAGCATGTATCCACAAATAGTGGGCATGGAGGCTAGAGACTGACATATGTTTCTCACTTCCTAAAAGCACATGTTTTCATTTGACCTGATTTGCATTTGGGGTAAGTAACGTTGAAACAGAGATGAAAGTCCAAGCTATTTGGAAAGAAGGGACTAGGACTACGTCAGATCTGAATTTTGTAAATTAACGTAAATTAGTCCTGTAAGGTGAATAATTTTAGTGTTATTGATTTGTCCTGCTCATAGCCAAGCTGGAGCTTATGCCAACGTAATATTATTGTATGAAATCTCCCTACCTTATATGAAAATCTTCTCTTTGTTCAGATTGCTGTCTCTCCTAGATGTAGAGGAGATAAATTTCTCTCTGGGAATATGACATTTCAGGGAAGACCTGACCTTAAGGGGTTCTCTTGCTGCTAACTATTTATTATGAGGAAGCAATGAAAGACCCACTTGTTGCCTGTGGGACCACTAGATGAAGACAAAATGCACATGAGAGGTAAAGAAGACTGGATGAGAGGAAGCCATACATGGACAATTTCTACTTAATAGTAGAGTTTCAGACAGACGTTCATGATGCAACCCTAATATAGAGATTAATGATTTATGAGGTGACACTACTGAAGGATGTCCCTTTCTCTACTCTTTTTTGAGTGCCTTTCAAATTCCAGTAACCCCAGCATCAATGGACTTTTTAAATAATGAAGACCAATGGGGCACCTGGGTGGCTCAGGGGTTTAAATAATGAAGACCATATAGGTAGGGATCATATTATCATGGATATTAATGCAGGAAGACCAATATTGAAGAGAAAACTTTGATTTTAGATACCAGACTTTAATTATTGTTCTTCTTAATATAGAATCACCAGTTTTTAGAAGAGTACCATATGTCATTTCTTGCTACTAATTCAGTATGTCACTGCTATTAAAAATGGTGGAACTCCATTTGAATCAGTTCTGAATTAGTCTGAAATTCTTATCAAAATGGAAAACATAGGGCTTAATAATCAGCGTCTGGTTCTCTTGTCAAGAATAGAACATGAGCAGGATGCCCTGTTTTCATCACAGGTAGCCCCAAATGTCACACCCTACCAACATTCTGTCCGATTATGTTTAGAATACATCTTTAACCATCTTTACACACCATAAATTCTGAGAGTATCCCGATCCAAAGAACTGTTTTGTTTTGTCTGTCTTCCTCTCTGCTAATCTGAATAATTTATTTTTTGAAAGGGGAGGGAGGTAAGTAATTCAATCAGAACAATTTAGGCATCACATTCACCCGTAATATGTTGCTTCTTAATTTTTAACCCAACATTTGTCTTTAATGAACAAGAATACATATATTATGTCACCAGGTCAAGTTAGCTTTCTGTTTTTTTTCTTTCTCCCCATCTGTTTTAGAATACACATTATTCTCAATTCATTATAATATTCAATTAATTGGACAAATCTGAAGACCTACTAAACGTTCTGATTTGACTTGGAAGAGTGAGAGGTAGGGAATAAATAAAAGAGATGGAATGAAAAGGGAAGGAATGACGTTTTGAACGATTCCTTTGTCTCTTTAAACTGTGTTAACTGTTTATTCTAAGTACATAAGACTGCTAAACGATTATGAATATCATTTGATTATCACCACTTATGGTAGAAAGCCAAACTCTGAATTGCAGCAATCCTTTCTCAGTTTATGAAATTGGGGATCATACATCATTCAGATTCTGGGGTTTGGGGAACCGTAGGATACTATTTTCATGTCCTTTATTTTAAAAATAATGTTTCTCATAACATGGCCTTCTTGATTCTCCTTAAGAAATAATATTAAAATTTGAACCTGTTAAGAACATGTTAGTTAATTTTAGCTATCAGCTGGAATTCAGATATTGAGTTACCAATAAGTAATCTCTTCTGTTCATATGCAGCCTGCAATGTAGTTTCAAATTGGTTGTCATAATCCTGTCATTGTGTATTCCGACAGCTGAAATGTCAGAAAATCTTTTAGATAGTCAACATGGGAGAGAGCTCTGAAACCATGACCTGACATTTCAAAATATAATGCAATAGCATAATAATCATAATCATTCAAATACTCACCAGTAATAAATATCAAATATAAGCAAAGAATTTTAAAAATTCAAATACACCTAGAGCAAAGATAACACACCCAAGTCATAATCCATATATTTTCAGAGACATAAAGATACAATCATAGTTCTTTCTTATCTGAGATGGTTAATACAGTTGAAGTAAACAGATATCCAGGGCTGTTTATCAGATTAAAACAAACAAACAAACAAACAAAACTTCACTCTGAAATGCGACTGGTCTCCTGTGCTTTGTTTTGAGAAGTTCCTTGACAAAGTAAACTGACTAGATGTGTGAGTAAAACTGATGTCTGGATCCTGAAGAAATATGTCCTAGTAAAGAAATTGAAGATTGATTTGTTTCTCCCCCTTAATTGGTTGGTTATCTGAAGATAGGTGGTATTGCCCATAGGGAATTTTTTTTGAATTTAATTTAATTTTTTTCAGTGTTCCAAATTTCATTGTTTATGCACCACACCCAGTGCTCCATGCAATATGTGCCCTCCACAATATGCACCACCAGGCTCACCCAACCACCCCCTCCAAAACCCTCAGTTTGTTTCTCAGATTCTACAGTCTCTCAGGGTTTGTCTCCCCCCTCCGATTTCCGATTTCTCCCAACTCACTTCTCTTCTCCATCTCCCCATGTCCTCTGTATTATTCCTTATGCTCCACAAGTAAGTGAAACCATATGATAATTGGCTTTCTCTGCTTGACTTATTTTACTCAGCATAGGGAATTTCTTGAACCAGGTTCTCCAAAGAGATCGAGTCTAGAGTTTTCATTGTTGCTTTGTTTTGTTTTTTAAATAAGGACCTCCAGCAAAGGCAAATGTGTTCATTGGATCCCTGTTCATGATCCACATTCTTGGGTCTCCTTTCCCTTGTGGTGTGGAAGCCACACACTCTCATTCCCATTTCTTGACCCTGTCATGGGTAGAGAAGAAGAGGAGTAGGAAGAACATGACTCATTTATGGAGATGGGAAGATACTTTGGGGAAGCCTGAAGCGTAGAGTATGAATTTCAATTTCTAGGGCAGTTCCTGAAAGATGGGGTATGCTTCTAGCCAATGAGTAGGTGACTGATAGTGACATGGAAAGGCAGCTGCGATTTGTGAGGGAAGCAGATGAGATGGGAAAAGGTTCTTTAGCTGTTGCCATGCTCTATAACTTCCCTTTGATATTGTTCAGGAAATTCAAGAGTTTTCTTTATTTTGAAATTACTTTTTTAACTGTTGAACTATGTTATTTTAAAGTGATACAGAGATAGACATGATAGAATATAATTTGTTAGCATTACAATTGTAAAAGAAAACCCCCACGGTGTTTATTTTCTGGCAAATTTGTACCTCATTTGTTGTATGCCACAGCTGTCTTAATTGTTAATACAGTGTTTTGTAACGTATAATATATAATTGCTTGGTTTTCTCTCAAAATTTTTTTTAGTTTTTTAAGATACCTTGAACAATGTCTTACATATTAGGTTGAAAAATTATGTACTACTCCATATTTTAACTCTTTTTATGAGAAAGCTGAAAAAAAGAATGACTGTAGACCTCAGTGAGTCTTTATTTCTACTAAAAACTATCAAAGTAACTTAAACTCCATTAATTAATGGAGTTTAAGCCATTTCTTACTTATTTGCTTTGTTTTTGTTTGCTGGGTGTGTTTTTGGCCCCTACTCAAGGGTTTTTTTTTTTCCTTTTTTTTTTTAAAGATTTTATTTTTTTGAGGAGAGAGTACATAAGCAGAAGGGAGGGGCAGAGGAAGAGGGAGAAGCAGACTCCTAATGGGGGGCTTGATCTCAGGACCCTGAGATTAAGACCTGAGCCAGTCTAGAGTTGGTTTCTCAATGGACTGTACCATCCAGGTGCATATATATATATATATATATATATATATATATATATATATATATATACATATTAAAGATACATATCTGTGTCTATATGTTTTTAACATAATATTGAAAAATAACACTTTTTAAAATACTTCAAATGAAATAGTTGAGAGAATCTGCACTGTTAAACTGTGATTAGTTTACCAGGTGCTCATCTACATAAATTGGGATAAAACAAATGTCTTGATCTGACATGTTTATTTCATTCAAGCAGGCCTAATAATTGAGCTGTGAAAGCTTAGCACAATTTGGTTTACTCTATTTACTTTATGTTCTTTAAAGTTTGACACTGTCCTTCATCTAAATAAGAGTTCTATTGAAATTATCTTTCTTTTAAAATATTCTGGCATCTTAAAGCATGCTTCACAAGAAAATTTTTGATTGCTGTGTTTTGGGGCTTTTTGTTTTTTGTTTTTTAAATATCAGCAATGATGTAAAGAATTCCATCCATGAATGAAATGAATTAAGCCAAAATTAATTGTCGTTGGCTTTCATGTTTTGGTAAAGCCATAGAATTGAATGCCTGGAGATTTTCCTAGACCTTAGTTTGTGTTTCTCTCCATTTTTAACAAAGGAAATCAAGGGCAACTGCACAAGTAAATTGAAAACCAATAAGTGGTGAGTTTACAGGGTGCCTGGAATTGCCGATAGGAAGTGAAAATATCAGTCATCTATATTTTTGTGTAATGCTACATGTTGACAAGTATGTCACAAATGGGAGCAACGATCAATTAAAGTATCGAACATCAGTTAAGCGCTCACTGGATTTTCTTAAACATACAGTTATTTGATACTATACAAACATAATATCCTTTCTACCTGACTAGATTGGAGTTTAGCAATCACTCCTTGTATCGTTACACTTTCCAATGATTTCGCTGCTCTCAGTGCACTTCGAGGGCCATGTTCTAAGAGGATCTCAGTTAAAAACTGCAATTATAAATTTATCTGAGAGGACTTTTAAAGTGGCTTTCAAATTACTGAAACACACGTCCAAACATTTTAGCTCTTAGTTCCACTCGTCATACTCCCTGTCACCTGGATTACACATAAAAATTCATAAGACACAGACATAAAGCTCTGGCATGAAGTCATTACCCTAGTTTCTTCTAGTACTGCATGAGCATATCAACTGGTGTAAATGAATTCTTATTTTAAAAATCTACTTAGTTGTGGGCTCTATTGTCTGATGCTAAATAATCATCTTAAACAAATTTTTGACTTTTTAACCCATTGTTTTTGCAGCAGGTGACTAATTTTAAGAAGAGTGAAAATGTTTATGCACTGTGAGGATAAAATAATAAACAATGATAAGAAAATACATAGAATTGATGTGATTTTGACTTCATTGGTCAAAATAAACCCTTCTTTTTCAGTAGTCCCACAAACTTCAAGGATGGGTGTTCATGAAACCCATGCAAATAGTTGTAGATGTTAGGTGAGTGTGAGTGTGAGAGAGAAGGGGGTGTAGGGAGGATTAAATCACTTGATATATCATGTAATGGGGAAAGTTTGAAATAAAGTTTTCATTTATCCACCAGTATCTTGATACATATGGCCACAATTATGCAGTCCTGTTTTCTCTCTGTTGACCTGTCATGAAGGCAAGTACACAAGATGAAGCTGAATGCCATCTCCATGTTTGGTGTCCTGGCAGAATGTCTCCATGATGTCTGCCAGCCCACACAGTGTTCTCTAGGGATTGTTGTACCTGTTATGGGCAGAATTGTGCCCACCATCTCCCATTCAGATTCATTCATTGAAATCCAAATCCACAGTGTCTCAGAATGTGACTATATTTAGAGATAGAATATTTATAGGGTAATTAAGTTGAAATGAGGTCCCCAGGTTGAGCCTGAATCCAGGCTGACTGATGAACATAAAAAGAGAATGAGACACAAATACAAAGAAAGAAGAGGACACATGGAGGAGAAAAAGACCATCTACCAGCCAAGAAGAGAGGCCTCAGAAGAAATCAATCCCTCCTACACATTGATCTTGGACTTCTAGCCTCCAGAGTTGTGCAAAAACACATTAGTGTTGTTTAAATCACCCCATCTGGTACTTTATTATGGCAGCCTAGCAAACTAATACAGTTTTAATTCCAAATCTAAACCAAGGCAGGTAGATTTGTACAGAAAAGAATAGAATCTTAATAAAATTATCAGTGCATAAAGACCTAAATGTGAGGCAGGAATCCATCAAAATCCTAGAGGAGAACATAGGCAGGAACCTCTTTGACATCGACCACACCAACTTCTTTCAAGACACGTCTCCAAAAGCAAGGGAGACAAAAGCAAAAATGAACTTTGAGACTTCCTCAAGATCAAAAGCTTCTGCACAGCGAAGGAAACAGTCAACAAAACAAAGAGGCAACCCACGAAATGGGAGAAGATACTTGCAAATGGCACTACAGACCAAGGGCTGATATCCAAGATCTATAGAGAACTTTTCAAACTCAACACCCAAAAAAAACAAATAATCAAGTTAAAAAATGGGCAGAAGACAAGAACAGACATTTCTCAAAAGAAGACATGCAAGTGGCTAACAGACACATGAAAAAATGTTCGTCATCATTAACCATCAGAGAGATTCAAATCAAAACCACATTGAGATATCTCCTTACACCAGTTAGAATGGCCAAAATTGACAAGGCAAGAAACAGCAAATGTTGGAGAGGTTGTGTAGAAAGGGGAAGAACCCTCTTACATTGCTGGTGGGAATGTAAGTTGGTGCAGCCACTTTGTAAAACAGTGTGGAGGTTCCTCAAAAAAAGTAAAAATAGAGCTACCCTATGACTCAGCAATTGCACTACTGGGTATTTACCCCAAAGATACAGATGTAATGAAAAGAAGGGCCATATGTACCCCAATGTTCATAGCAGCAGTATCCACAATGGCCAAACTGTGGAAGGAGCCAAGATGCCCTTCAACAGACAAATGGATAAAGAAGATGTGGTCCATGTATACAATGGAGTATTACTTAGCCATCAGAAAAGATGACTGCCCAACATTTGCATCAACATGGATGGAACTGGAGGAGATTGTGCTAAGTGAAATAAGTCAAACAGAAAAAGACAATTATCATACCATGGAAGACATTAAGAGACAGAAGGGGAAAATGAAGTAGGGGGGGATAGAAGGGGGAGATGAACCATGAGAAACTATGGACTCAGAGAAACAAACTGAAGGTTTTAGAGTGGAGATGGGTAGGGAGTTGGGTTAGCTTAGTGATAGGTATTAAGGAAGGCACATATTGCATGGAGCACTGGGTGTTATACACAAACAATGAATCATGGAACACTACATCAAAACTAACATTGTACTGTATGGTGACTAGCATAACTTAATTAAAAAATCATCATTCTGACTTTTGTTCTTCTGAGAGTTTTTCTTCTTCATTTCTATTATATCTGCTCTGTGATACTATGCTGTCTATATCACAGGTAAAAGTAAACCTGATCAAGGATTTCTAATTACTGTTCCTAACGTATTTGTCTCCTTGAATATTAAGCTTTTGGTATTTCCCACAGAGTTAGAAATGTCCTGATATTGATTATTTTGCACCACTCTAGCTTCAAAGCTTGGAATGATGTTTAATATAATGATTTCTTTTCATGCTCTACTAAGGAATACCTGCCATGAAATCAAAGGAAGACATTGATTTATGCTCTGAGAAGAATGAATTGAAAATTGAATAAAGACAAAAGAAAATAAAATTTCCTAGGCCAAGAACAAATGGAAATTGATTTAATTTACTGAAAAGAAATCACCTCTCAGAGTAGTCAAACAAAGCATTAGAATCTCACTGACTACCAGGAAAGGACAAATTAGAATTAGAAGAATCCATGAGTATATGGATTCCAAATTACTATAGTACTGTTCTGGTAAATTTCCCCATTTTATACAAAACATTATGTAACATTTCAAGGAATCATGATTTTTACCACCAGTAAAGTATAATGATATTAAAATATTTTCTTCCCTTGCCTTTTAAAGGAAGATTAAATTATATCCTATCTTGTGGGCATACAATACATGCATTTTTTGATAGTGGTGCTTGAAACATAGGGACATTTCAGTTGTCTGTGATTTTCCTGAAACATTTTGACTCCCCTTAAATAAACTTCATTCCCAGAGCCATGGATTGGAATCTTTGGACAGTGAGAGATG
Organism: Taxidea taxus jeffersonii; assembly: GCA_003697995.1. Classification (NCBI taxonomy): domain Eukaryota; kingdom Metazoa; phylum Chordata; class Mammalia; order Carnivora; family Mustelidae; genus Taxidea; species Taxidea taxus. Next base: position 51,802 of record RCUC01156627.1, read on the forward strand.
GGGATGGTCATTCGTAAGGGGTAGATTTCTTGATAGCATGGGACTGACCCTAAACAATACTCAGGATGAGAGCAACCTGGTAGCTTCCAAGGGAAGCTGAAGAAGAAATTTACATTTCAATACTCCATTCTGAAGAATGACGTGGTAGAATTGGAACCGAAGTATAGTGTCTGGAAATCCCAATGACCTGAACTTTTAAAATCTCGCCTTGGAGGGAGATTGCAAAAAGAAGCTACACAGGACGTAGGATAGAACAAAATCTATCAAAGTGTCGGGATCACATGTGAGTGTAAGTTAAGACCAGATAGGGCAGATGATTGGAAATTTACATGTGTTTCTATTTGAAGGCCCCCTCCAAACTTTTGTTTTGGGATGCTGAGGGGAATGGTTAGTCCTCTATCAGTCATTTCGGGCAGGAAGGGAGGGAGGTAGTCTTTTTTTTTCCCCAGTGTTCCAAGATTCATTGTTTATGCACCACACCCAGTGCTCCATGCAATACATGCCCTCCTTAATACCCACTCTATGTTTCTCAGAGTCCACAGTTTCTCATGGTTTGTCTCCCCCTCCAATTTCCCCCAACTCGCTTCTCCTCTCCTTTACCCACTGTCCTCCAGGTTATGCCTTATGCTCCACAAGTAAGTGAAGCCATATGATAATTGACTCTCTCTGCTTGACTTATTTCAGTCAGCATAATCTCCTACAGTCCTGTCCATTTTGGTATAAAAGTTGGGTATTCATCCTTTCTGATGGAGGCATAATTCTCCATTGTATATATGGGCCATATCTTCTTTATCCATTTGTCTGTTGAAGGGGATCTTGGCTCTTTCCACAGTTTGGTGATTATGGCCATTGCTGCTATGAACATTGGGGTACATATCGCCCTTCTGTTCACTACATCTGTATCTTTGGGGTAAATACCCAGTAGTGCAATTGCAGGGTCATAGGGAAGCTCTATTTTTAATTTCTGAAGGAATCTCCACACTGTTTTCCAAAGTGGCTGCACCAACTTGCATTCCCACCAACAGTGTAAAGAGGGTTCCCCTTTCCCCACATCCTCTCCAACACTTGTTGTTTACTGTCTTGTTAATTTTGGCCATTCTAACTGGTGTAAGGTGGTATCTCAATGTGGTTTTGATTTGAATCTCCCTGAAGGCTAATGATGATGAACACTTTTCCATGCATCTGTTAGCCATTTGTATGGTAGCTAAGAGGGTTGCCTCTTCCCCTAGCAGAACAGGTCCCAGCAGTTGTAACCACTCTCTCTATTTTACTTTCATTATTTCCCTAGCCACATTTTTAAAAATATTTTATTTATTATACATGGAGGGAGAAAGCACAAGCAGGGGAGCAGCAGAGGGAGAGGGAGAAGCAGGTTCCCCCACTGAACAGGGAGCCCAATGTGGGACTCAATCCCAGGACCCCAGGATCATGCTCCTAGCTGAAGGCAGATGCTTAAGTGACTGAGCCACCCAGGCACCTCTCCCTAGCTGCATTTAAAGTGGTCTATTGATATCTCAGAAGAAGCTGTGCTTGGAGAAATTAAGGGTCTGGTTATGTCCATATTTGGGGCAGAATAATTTCTGACAGAAATATGGCAGTGTTAATTTGCAAGGGTTCAATGTGAAATGATTTTGCAAGTCAGGGATTAAGGTGGCAGTAGACCACCAGCATGAATTTCAGAGCTCACAGTATTTACTTCTCAAGAGGATGCTAGAAGAATGGGCTTTCAAAATCTGTGCATAGGAAAGTGTATCATGTTGACATTTTGGGAAGAACTTCGTAAAGACTGCAGAGAATCCAAAGATGACTCCCTTCAACTCTATGTGAAGATCATCCTGTTTCCCAGAGACTTTAGAAAACAGAAAACAGTTTACCCTCAATTAAAATGTAAAAGGCAAACCACAGTCAGTTGGAACCAAGTGCCCTGGACCAAGGAGACATCACAATAACTAGAAAAGTCAGTACCATGTGTAAGTAAGGGAACTGATCATTAAAACAGATGGTCAGCCTAATGGGAGCATGGAAAAAAACTCCCAAAATGAATGGATGGAGGGCTCATCTAAGGACTATCTTAGATATAGTAAACCTAAATCAAGATTAATTTTACTCCGAGTGCCACTGACAAGATCGTTTCTATTGTGAAACGAATTTTGACATCTTAGCCTGATAGACTCAGGATATATGTTAAATACTTAATTCACACAGATTTAATACATATTTCAAACATATGTTCACTAAGAAACAGTTTCATGATGTTTTAGCTTCTCATACATGTCTATGTCATGAGCAGATTGGGAGGATATTTGGAGTAACAAGGTAGTTGGATGTATGGAACAGAAGATGAGACTCAAGGTGGAGTTTCCATAATGGGCATATCCTCAGGAAATGTATTGTATTTCTAACTGAGGACATTTGCAGAAGGACTATTAGAAACTCTGGTAAGCTAATGGTGTTCATCCTGCCCCTGGACATGGCATTTCTTGGCTCTGAAATTATTTACAAGGAGGGAATGGTTGGTTTTGTCCCCTGACAGTTCATATCCCTGTTTCTTTTTACTTCTCATTGGGGAATATCATTCTCTATCTTACTACACTGAGATTTTTTTGGCATCATTGATGAGTAATTGTGGCATTGTTGATCTCTTGCATTAGAATACTATTTCCAATAAGTTGGGGAATTGTATCTGTTTGTTCACTATTTCCCTAGTACCCAGGACAATGTCACAGCATAGTAGCTAGTCATAAATATTTGTTGAGTTAATCCTGTAATAATCATGTACCTATTACCAGTAGGTGCCATCTTTGATATGGGAGCCTGTGTAAAGGATTCCAAGTACTTTGTTTGCAGATAGAATCTCTCCCATTGTGAGATGTGCCATTGTTCAGAGGGATCATCACACGTTTGCTATCCAACTTTAAGCAGTTAAAACCTATCTTTTGGTGACCTTGACGTATGTTTCATTTTGTAACTCCATACCTTATTTACTGATATATCTTAATTTCTTCAAGCCAAAGCTCTTTCCTGCTTTCTCTGTCCATCTGTTTTGTTCTTCTACCTTAACTTTACTTACTTTAGATTGAAGGCATTCTTACTGCAAGTTATATTTGGAAGGATATCTCTTGTCAATTGAAATTTCAGTTTTCCCAAATTTTTTGAGGGGATGATGTTTCTCTTATGCTTTTGCAGATATTTCTTTTTGCCTTCTGATTACCTGGGAGTTTTGTTTGCTTGATCTCACAGGAGGTTCTCAGAATCTGTGTGTCTCAGTTTTGAGCTGTAACTGCTAATTTGAAGAAAACAAGAAGTCTGTATGGAAATTGCAGAAATAGAAACATAATTCCTAAGTCTCCCCAGGGTCACAGACAATGGCTGTGTCCCCAAAGAGTTCAGATGTGGAATACAGCACCTTCTTCTTCCTTACCTGTTCGTGCCATCCCATCCTTGAGCATTGAGAATCGCCTTGAGCATTTCCTCTGACAGGAAGGAAGCACATTGTCTCCTACATCATCCATTTCATTGTCTGGTGGTTCTGAAGGATAGCGAGTTTTCAGTATTGAAAGGAGCTCTGTCTCCTGGTCCTCATTTGGCAAGCCATTCTAGCCTGGCTCTCATCTTCCCCTTCTTCCCCACTGGCCACTTGTGATGTTTATGGCAGTTAGTCCAATGGCGCCATGCCAGGATTTTCTTATCCTCCCCCTAGCATTTGACCCAGTTGGCATTCTTGGCTTCTGGACATCTCTTTCTGTGTTTCACTCTTGCTATGCCACTTTCTCCTGGATGTTTGCTCGGTCTCATTTGCCAATGTATCTACCTCACTTCCAAAAGAAGAAAAAAATAATAATATCCAGAAATTCTTTGTACTAGACAAAATATGTCCCTAAATGTTCATGTTTTTTCTTAGAAAAGCATCTAGTATTAGACCTTCGACATCTAAGGATCTTGATAAATTAGAACAGTTCACTTTTCTACTTGAAGAGTAACATTAATTAGGATGAGTTTTCTCTTTTTTTAAATAAAAAATGAAATGTCAGCAAGAAGAATTAACTGATGATCTCACTCTCTGTTATCGAACTCAATTGAGTGATATTTAATATTTGCAAAAGTTTGAAGCATTTATTTTAGCTAACCGATGATATAAGAAGTCCATTAGTGATGGTTAATGATTTAAACAGACTCAAGGTATATGAACTTAACCATTTTTTTCTCCATTTTCAATTATGCTCCCACTTTAACCTGTAGTAATTCAAAAGGAAACAAATCCTTCCATAATGAAGGAAATATATGCATGTTTTGCAATCCACAAATGGGGCCAGATTTGCTTTAATGGGTTCTATGTCTTGAGGAGATAGCTTAAGGCAAAGTATGTGAAAGATTTAAAGGTGAAGCAAATTCCCTTGTCCTTTTCTTTAATAAACACCATCACAATTGACCTTTAAAGCTGATAAAGCTATAAGGAAAGACAGGAGCAGATGCAGCATTCTGCCAGACCTATTCAAATATATTTAACAGATGGCCCAGGCAATGATTCTTTCTTTATCCAAAGAAATTTCAAATTGATTTTAATTTCTGTGCCAGTACTTTGTACCATTAAGGTTTTCCTTATAATAAATTGAAACAGGAAGTTTGCTGGAAAAAGAGAAGAACCTTTTTTTTGCTGGTCTTAGAGAGGGTTTGAGATAAAGAAGGTGGTAGTTTCCATGGACTTTGGAGGTGGACTATGCTGGCAAGCATCATGCTTGCTAGATGCACAGACTAGATCTGACGATCTCCATATTGCCCACAAAGGGGTGGAAATTAGGTTGCCTTTTATTTGACCTCAACAATTTTGATTTGTGGTATTGTTATTTAGTCTGCGAAAATGTTCAACCTAGTCTTTCCAGACTCTTATAACCAGAAAGAGTGCTATTGATCTTCCCATCCTTCTCCTCCCTTTGGAAAGCATGCCTGAGTAAGAAGGTGCGTACCCTTATAGGGGATCCAAAGCTATTCAGCATGCTTTTAATTATAAATAGCTCTTTCTGAATTTACTACCACTCTAAACATCATACACCAATATACACATACACAGTGTCTCCCCTACACACCCATGCGTACTCATATTCTTACTTTTACAGTCACATATGCTACACGTTTCACTCCCAGATGTGTCCCTGCCGTATCTATCCTGTATTTACCGTCTAAACTATCTGAAGCCATTAATAGACACCTGGTTATGAATGCATTGCACACACACACAGCTCCCTGAGAAGCCCCGGGAGGAAGGAAGTCTCTCTGAGTTGGCTTCAGTTCATTTGTTTTCGAATCTTTCAGCTCTGTGTAAGAGACATCACTTAGCATCGACTAGATGAAAAATGGAGATATAGCCCAAAGAACATTCATTACCCTTCGCTATTTTCAGTCATGATTAATATATTTTTTTTCCATTATTGCCTTCCTTCTGTCTGTCTGTTTTAATGCTTTCTGTTGTCCATGGCGGTGGTCACCATTTGGAAGTGATTTACAGACGTGACATTTCACCTCTCGGTACTTTCTCATGCGTTTTCTGAGGGTGAAAACATTTCCCTACATGACCGCGATACAATTAAAACACATGTGGCCACTAAAATTAATTTAATTATACCTAGTTCTGTCCACAACGTTGAGCCATGACATGAATTTTTGAAGAGTTCAGAACAATTTTCATGTTGATGGTCCCTTAGTCTGGCTCTCTTTGACTGTTTCCTCACGATTGACTCTCTCTCTCTCATTCTGTTTTTTTTTCTTTCCAGCAGAAAAAAAACACATGGAGGATGTTGTATATACATATATATATATATGTATATATATATATATATATATATATATATACATATATATATATATATATTTAATTGCCTCCCTTCACGTGGAACCCAAGTTTTGTTTCATTATTGCTGATTACATTGGATCACTTGGGTAAAATGGCACCACACAGTCTGTCCACTCAATTTATAAGAAATAATCCATGAGTGACTGGTATTTTTAAACCCAGAGAACATCTGTCACCCAGTGCTTTTAACATCAACATATTGCCATCTGAATTTTCAGCTTGTAAGTCTTTGTTAAATTTTCTAAAATTTAAGGGTTTTTTAAATTGTTATTGTTTTCTTTTTTTTCCATTTTATTTTATTTTATTTCTTTTTGGTGTTCCAGCATTCATTTTTTATGCACCAAACCCAGTGCTCCATACAGTATGTGCCATCCATAATACCCACCACCAGGCTCACCCAACCCCCACCCACTTCCCATAGAAAACCCTCAGTTTGTTCTCAGAGTCCACAGTCTGTCATGGCAAGTTTATGAGTTTAAAAAGTTGACTGAGGGTTGCTGGAGTGGAGGGGGGATGGTGGGAGGAATGGGGTGGCTGGCTGATGGATATTGGGGAGGCTATGTGCTATGGTGAGTGCTGTGAAGTGTGTAAGTGATGAATAACAAACGTGTACCCCTGAAACAAATAATATGTGATATGTTAATAAAAAATAATAAACAAACAAAAAGAAATAAAAACAAAAATATTGACATAGATTAAGGGTGATGCATTTAAATCGAGGGTAAATACAAGTTAAGAATACTTGAGGGGGAGGAGTCAAGATGGCGGAGAAGTAGCAGCTGAGACGACATCAGGCAGCAGGAGATCAGCTAGATAGCCTATCAAACCATTCCGAACACCTACGAATCCAACAGGAGATCGAAGAGAAGAAGAGCAACAATTCTAGAAACAGAAAATCGACCACTTTCTAAAAGGTAGGACCAGCGGAGAAGTGAATCCAACGCGACGGGAAGATAGACCCCAGGGGGAGGGGCCGGCTCCCGGCAAGCGGCGGAGCACAAAATCAGGACTTTTAAAAGTCTGCTCCACGGAGGGACATCGCTCCAGAGGCTAAACTGGGGTGAAGACCTCACGGGGACAGCGTGGACTCAGGTCCCGCGGGGTCACAGGAGGATCGGGGGTGTCTGAGTGTCACAGAGCTCACAGGTATTAGAGCGGGGAAGTCGGCTGCGGAGACAGAGCCGAGGTTTCCTAGTGGTCTGTGACACGGACCGGTGCTCTGTGGCAATGGCCGGTGCTCTGTGCGAGGGTCCCCACAAGATCCGGGGAGACTCCGACCCGGGAGAGCGCAGGGATCTACGGGGTTCGGAGACTCCAGGTGGGACTCTGCCAGAGACAGACACGCATGGTCACAGGCTGGGTGAGCTCGGAGCTCCCAGAAGCCAGTGAGACGGGACTGCTTAGGCACGATTTTCTCTGAGCGCGGTCTCCGGGCACAAACGTGGGCTGGGGAGACCGGAGGGATTAAATGCTTTTCTCTGAGGGCGCACTGAAGACTGGGGCCCTGAGCTCTCGGCTCCTCCGAACCGGAAATTGGGAGGCCGCCATTGTCATTCCTGTCCTCAGGAACTCTACGGAAAGCGTTCAGGGAACAAAAGCTCCCGAAAGCGAACCTGAGAGGATGACTTAGCCCGGCCCCTGGTAAGGGCGGTGCAACTCCGCCTGGGGCAGAGACACTTGAGAATCACTACAACAGGCCCCTCCCCCAGAAGATCAAAGAAATCCAGCCAAGACCAAGTTCACTTAACAAGGAGAACAGTGGATTCTTATCTGGACAAAATGACAAGGCGGAAAAACTCACCACAAAAAAAAGAACAGGAGGCAGGACCTAAGGCTAAGGACCTAATCAATACAGACATTGGTAATATGTCAGACCTGGAATTCAGGATGACGATTCTCAAGGTTCTAGCCGGGCTCGAAAAAGGCATGGAAGATATTAGAGAAACCCTGTCAGGAGAAATAAAAGCCCTTTCTGGAGAAATAAAAGAACTAAAATCTAATCAAGTTGAAATAGAAAAAGCTATTAATGAGGTACAATCAAAAATGGAGGCTCTTACTGCCAGGATAAATAAGGCAGAAGAAAGAATTAGTGATATAGAAGACCAAATGACAGAGAATAAAGAAGCTGAGCAAAAGAGAGACAAACAACTACTGGACCACGAGGGGAGAATTCGAGAGATAAGTGATGCCATAAGACAAAACAACATTAGAATAATTGGGATTCCAGAAGAAGAAGAAAGAGAAATAGGAGCAGAAGGTATACTGGAGAGGATAATTGTAGAGAATTTCCCTAATATAGCAAGTGGAACAAGCATCAAAATCCAGGCGGTGCAGAGAACACCCCTCAAAATCAATAGGAATCAGTCCACACCCCGCCATCTAATAGTAAAATTTACAAGTCTTAGCGACAAAGAGAAAATCCTGAAAGCAGCACGGGACAAGAAGTCTGTAACATACAATGGTAAAAATGTCAGATTGGCAGCAGACTTATCCACAGAGACCTGGCAGGCCAGAAAGAACTGGCATGATACATTCAGAGCACTAAACGAGAAAAACATGCAGCCAAGAATACTTTATCCAGCTAGGTTATCATTGAAAATAGAAGGAGAGATAAAAAGCTTCCAGGACAAACAAAAACTGAAAGAGTTTGTAAACACCAAACCAGCTCTACAGGAAATATTGAAAGGGGTCCTCTAAGCAAAGAGAGACCCTAAAAGTATTATCAGAAAGGAACAGAGACAACATACAGTAACAATCACCATACAGGCAATACAATGGCACTAAATTCATATCTCTCAATAGTTACCCTGAATGTAAATGGGCTAAATGCCCCAATCAAAAGACACAGGGTTTCAGAATGGATAAAAAAACAAAACCCATCCATATGCTGCCTACAAGAAACTCATTTCAGACCTGAAGACACCTCCAGATTGAAAGTGAGGGGGGTGGAAAACAATTTACCATGCTAATGGACATCAGAAGAAAGCTGGGGTGGCAATCCTTATATCAGATCAATTAGATTTTAAGCCAAAGACTATAATAAGAGATGAGGAAGGACACTACATCATACTCAAAGGGTCTGTCCAACAAGAAGACCTAACAATTTGAAATATCTATGCCCCTAACATGGGAGCAGCCAACTATATAAACCAATTAATAACAAAATCAAAGAAACACATTGACAAGAATACAATAATAGTTGGAGACTTTAACACACCCCTCACTGAAATGGACAGATCATCCAAGCAAAAGATCAACAAGGAAATAAAGGTCTTAAATGACACACTGGGGCAGATGGACATCACAGATATATTCAGAACATTCCATCCCAAAGCAACAGAATACACATTCTTCTCTAGTGCCCATGGAACATTCTCCAGAATAGATCACATCCTGGGTCATAAATCAGCTCTCAACCAGTATCAAAAGATTGGGATCATTCCCTGCATATTTTCAGACCACAATGCTCTGAAGCTAGAACTCAATCACAAGAGGAAATTTGGAAAGAGCACAAATACATGGAGACTCAACAGCATCCTTCTAAAAAATGAATGGGTCAACCAGAGAATTAAAGAAGAATTGAAAAAAACCATGGAAACAAATGATAATGAAAAAACAATGGTCCAAAATCTGTGGGACACAACAAAGGCAGTCCTGAGAGGAAAATATATAGTGATACAAGCCTATCTCAAGAAACAGGAAAGGTCTCAAATACACAACCTAACCCTACACCTAAAGGAGCTCGATAAAGAACAACAAAGAAAGCCTAAACCCAGCAGGAGAAGAGAAATCATAAAGATCAAAGCAGAAATCAATGAAATAGAAACCAAAAAAACAATAGAACAAATCAATGAAACTAGGAGCTGGTTCTTTGAAAGAATTAATAAGATTGATAAACCCCTGGCCAGACTTATCAAAAAGAAAAGAGAAAGGACCCAAATGAATAAAATCATGAATGAAAGAGGAGAGATCACAACCAACACCAAAGAAATACAATCATAAGAACATATTATGAACAACTCTATGCCAACAAATTCGACAATCTGGAAGAAATGGATGCTTTCCTAGAGACATATAAACTGCCAAAACTGAACCAGGAAGAAATAGAAAACCTGAATAGGCCCATAACCAGTAAGGAGATTGAAACAGTCCTCAAAAATCTCCAAACAAACAAAAGCCCAGGGCCAGATGGCTTCCCAGGGGAATTCTACCAAACATTTAAAGAAGAATTAATTCCTATTCTCCTGAAACTGTTTCAAAAAATAGAAATGGAAGGAAAACTTCCAAACTCATTTTATGAGGCCAGCATCACCTTGATCCCCAAACCAGACAAGGATCCCACCAAAAAAGAGAATTACAGACCAATATCCTTGATGAACACAGATGTGAAAATTCTCACCAAAATGCTAGCCAATAGGATCCAACAGTACATTAAAAGGATTATTCACCACGATCAAGTGGGATTTATTCCAGGGCAGCAGGGTTGGTTCAACATGCGCAAATCAATCAATGTGATACAGTACATTAACAAAAGAAAGAACAAGAACCATATGATACTCTCAATAGATGCTGAAAAAGCATTTGACAAAGTGCAACATCCCTTCCTAATCAAAACTCTTCAAAGTGTAGGGATAGAAGGCACATACCTCAATATTATCAAAGCCATCTATGAAAAACCCACGGCAAGTATCATTCTCAATGGAGAAAAACTGAGAGCTTTTCTGCTAAGGTCAGGAACACGGCAGGGATGTCCGCTATCACCACTGCTATTCAACATAGTACTAGAAGTCCTAGCCTCAGCAATCAGACAACAAAAAGAAATTAAAGGCATCCAAATCGGCAAAGAAGAAGTCAAACTATCGCTCTTTGCAGATGATATGATACTATATGTGGAAAACCCAAAAGGCCCCACTCCAAAACTGCTAGAGCTTGTACAGGATTCAGTAAAGTGTCAGGATATAAAATCAATGCACAAAAATCAGTTGCATTTCTTTACACCAACAATAAGACAGAAGAAATAGAAATTAAGGAGTCAATCCCATTTACAATTGCACCCAAAACCATAAGATACCTAGGAATAAACCTCACCAAAGAGGCAAAGAATCTATACTCAGAGAACTATAAAGTACTTATGAAAGAAATTGAGGAAGACACAAAGAAATGGAAAAATGTTCCATGCTCATGGATTGGAAGAATAAATATTGTGAAAATGTCTATGCTATCTAAAGCTATCTACACATTTAATGCAATGCCTATCAAAATCCCATCCAATTTTTTCAAAGAAATGGAACAAATAATCCTCAAATTTATATGGAACCAGAAAAGACCTCGAATAGCCAAAGGAATATTGAAAAAGAAAGCCAAAGTTGGTGGCATCACAATTCCAGACTTCAAGCTCTACTACAAAGCTGTCATCATCAAGACAGTATGGTACTGGCACAAAAACAGACACATAGATCAATGGGACAGAAGAGAGAGCCCAGAAATAGACCCTCAACTCTATGGTCAAGTAATCTTCGACAAAGCAGGAAAGAATATCCAATGGAAAAATGACAGCCTCTTCAACAAATGGTGTTGGGAAAATTGGACAGCCACATGCAGAAAAATGAAATTGGACCATTTCCTTACACCACACATGAAAATAGATTCAAAATGGATGAAGGACCTCAACGTGAGAAAGGAATCCATCAAAATCCTTGAGGAGAACACAGGCAGCAACCTCTTCGACCTCAGCCGCAGCAACTTCTTCCTAGGAACAACGCCAAAGGCAAGGGAAGCAAGGGAAAAAATCAACTATTGGGACTTCATCAAGATCAAAAGCTTTTGCACAGCAAAGGAAACAGTCAACAAAACCAAAAGACAACTGACAGAGTGGGAGAAGATATTTGCAAACGACATATCAGATAAAGGGCTAGTATCCAAAATCTACAAAGAGCTTAGCAAACTCAACACCCAAAGAACAAATAATCCAATCAAGAAATGGGCAGAGGACATGAACAGACATTTCTGCAAAGAAGACATCCAGATGGCCAACAGACACATGAAAAAGTGCTCCACATCACTGGGCATCAGGGAAATACAAATCAAAACCACAATGAGATACCACCTCACACCAGTCAGAATGGCTAAAATGAACAAGTCAGGAAATGACAGATGCTGGCAAGGATGTGGTGAAAGGGGAACCCTCCTACACTGTTGGTGGGAATGCAAGCTGGTGCAACCACTCTGGAAAACAGCATGGAGGTTCCTCAAAAAATTGAAAATAGAGCTACCTTATGACCCAGCAATTGCACTACTGGGTATTTACCCTAAAGATACAAACGTAGTGATCCAAAGGGGCACGTGTACCCGAATGTTTATAGCAGCAATGTCCACAATAGCCAAGTTATGGAAAGAACCTAGATGTCCATCAACAGATGAATAGATAAAGAAGGAGTGGTATATATATACAATGGAATACTATGCAGCCATCAAAAGAAATGAAATCTTACCATTTGCGACGACATGGATGGAACTAGAGCGTATTATACTTAGCGAAATAAGTCAACTGGAGAAAGACAACTATCACATGATCTCCGTGATATGAGGAAGTGGAGATGCAACGGGGGTGGGAGTTAAGGTGGTAGGAAAAAAAAAAATGGAGCAAGATGGGATCGAGAGGGAGACAAACCAAAAGAGACTCTTAATGTCATAAAACAAACTGAGGGGGGTGGGGGGAGAGGAGTTGGGAGAGGGTGGTCGGGTTACATTATATGTTTAAATAAAGCTTAAATAAAAAGAAAAATAAATAAAAATAATAAAAATAAAAAAATAATTAAAAAAAAAAAACAGTACTTGAGAAAGGGACGCCTGGGTGGCTCAGTGGGTTAAGCTGCTGCCTTCGGCTCGGGTCATGATCCCAGCATCCTGGGATGGAGTCCCACATCGGGCTCTCTGCTCGGCTGGGAGCCTGCTTCTCCCCTCCCCTCTCTGCCTGCCTCTCTGCCTACTTGTGTGATCTCTGTCTATCAAATAAATAAATAAAATCTTAAAAAAAAAAAAATACTTGAGAAGAATTGCATGAAGAGGAACTACTGGGTTTTTTTTTTTTTTTCATTAAAATAAAAATTTCCATCTATTTTCAGATATAACCTCCTTAAAAAGTTACACCGGAGCCCAATAGTTCTATATTTTAGACCACGCCATTTCCTATTTTTAAAATGTATATTACTTCTGCTTTCAAAAATATGAAGAAAAACCACATCTATTCTCTTGTGTGTAGATTTCCAAATTGTTAGAATTTTTCTCTAATAATAAAAATAATACACATTCATTTCTGAAAATAGTAATGAGGATTAATGGTATCATTTCCCAACTGATAAAGAGTTGCTACTAACATTTAGTGTATTTTTCCATGTTTTCCTGGTTATTTTGTATTTGTTTGTACTGTATTTGTAGTTGCATACCCTACTTCATATATAGACTTTTTTAAGTTTATGAATCTGGAATATATAAGAAGAAGAGCATCTATATATATCACATATTGGGGCTTTTGACAAAATAAAATAATAAAAGAAAAACTCCACTGTCCAATGTTACAACTCCTATCTGTAGTGGACATAATTCTTAGCAGGCATAAGGTAATTTTCCCTTGGATTTAGGGGACCTTTTGGGAGGAAACTTCAAAGGTGCCTCTAAGATTTTGGGTGAATGGGTTGGAGGAGCCATGACTCACATGGGGGGTGGGCAAGAAAGAACAATGACCACCCCAGAGAAGAGCTCACTGGTTTCTCCAGCAGTTTATCACACTTCCTGGAGAAGGCCTAATGAGCTCAGAGGGTCTGGCTGAAGTTGGTACCACTCAGGGCTCAGCTACCCCACCATAGTGCCATGTTTACAAGATAATAGCCAACCTGCGAGTGTGGACACCCAAGTCTGGGGCACCACCAGACTCTGTGCGGAGACCTCGATTTGTCAAGACCACTGTGGTGCACACAGCCCCACCCAACATCAGGATGGGAGCTATGTAAGCAAGAATGCCAAACATGGATTCCAGTTTCACTCTTTCCTTTTCTTGGTGTTTGAAGAAAAGAGTAACTTGTTTAAACTGAGGATGGCTCCAAGGGTCTTTGGACTTAGAGTGATTGAGAAGGAGACCTTTGGACTGCCCACTGATGACAATCAACAATTAAAGGTGGAAAAACAAAAGCGAACAATTGAAACAAATATAATAATGTCTTTGAATCATGAGGCAGTATATCCAGGGATATGAATTATGATTTGGGCATGAAGGAGAGCCAAGGAAGCTACTGGCCCCACAGAGTTGCTTTTGCCCAAGTTCTATTGCTCTCGCTACAGAGGAAACCAACCCTGTAGAACCATGTGACACCAACAAAGATGCACCCATTCTTCGTCTGACATCTGCAATTCTCATCTTGATTTAAAATAAAAGCAAAGGCTCAACCATTAAATCTACAGAAAGTTAGCTGTCTTTTAATTTTGCTTTCTTAGCATTATTAACTAATGAATGTAATTCCTTAGAAGGAGGAAGGCCTAGTATTCCACTCTAGAAGGGCATAAGCAATCACATCCCCTACCCTCTTCAGGTCTGCTGGAATGAGAACATAATGTCTGACAAAATCTGTACCCTGTTTAATTCTGAATCTTCACTGGACTGAGTCATAGGTCATTGGTCTTAGCATGGCCAAAAATCCATTTATGTTTTATTTGAGGGTGAGATTATAACCCTCCAAACAGCCCATTGCTATCTTTGTTTACTGAATGGTTACCTTGGTAAACGCAATTCGCACTTTTCAGACAATTAAGCACATATTTTCAGAAATGTAGAGTTTCCCCAATCAATAAGGTCTTGAAAGTTAACTAAATTTTACCTGTTGCCCATAGAAGACTAATATGTTTCCGTGTCCCCCTCCCCCTTGTCTTTGTGAGTAATTACATTTTAAGGAAAACGGAAAGAAACTCCCTGCGCACTTAATCTGGCTAGACTAGCCTATTTGGTAACTGTCACTTGAAATAGATGTGATGTCACCTTTTTGTGAATGGATGAAAACGTAACCCTTAAATAAATGGTAAACAGGAACAGCAGTGACAGAGTATAACGAAGAGGGCGAGAGGGTGGGGTGGGCATTATAAAAATAAATAAATAAATGGACCAAAAGGGTTTTTGCAAAGTGCCAAGATAAATCTCCCTGAGCTCTTCTTGGCACGTTTATTTGAAAGACAGGAGGCATTATTTGGGTGCTCCCTGGACCATTTTATCTTTACCTGTACACAGTGTGACAATTGCTTTCTTCCTTCACGGACCAAGAAAAAATGGGAGAGGAAAATCAAAACAAAAGAGAGCAATAAAGGAGGGACGGAGCTCACAAACCTGAGTTATTGCTAACATCACAGCCAGGTTCCTTTTAGCCAGCCTCCCCCAGGATAGGATCCGGGAACTGGGAATCTCGGAATTTGTATCCCCTGCTTCTTCAGCCTTCAAAGATGGGAACCATCAAGCTGAGTTACTACCTATATAGAAAGAACAATGAAATATTTAAAACTGCCCCCAAATGGTAAAGTTAATAAAGTATCTTGTATCCCTGACAGCTATTTTTTTCCTATAAACTGTGGGGGCGAACAGCGGGGGGAGTAGTTTTGTCTAAAGGATAAGAGAACAGAAAATACTTTGGGGAGATGAAAATATTTATTCAGAGAGTGGTAGAAGCACATCTAGGGAGAGATCTCTTATCATCTGAGAAAGCCTTCAAAAATATGTTCATTTTTTTCCAAAATGAGGATTACTTTAG
This sequence comes from Taxidea taxus jeffersonii, assembly GCA_003697995.1. Classification (NCBI taxonomy): domain Eukaryota; kingdom Metazoa; phylum Chordata; class Mammalia; order Carnivora; family Mustelidae; genus Taxidea; species Taxidea taxus. The sequence continues at coordinate 67,438 of RCUC01156627.1, forward strand.
AGCATTAATATAAGTTCTCCTGTCTTTGTTAAATCCTACACAACTGTATGCAAAGTAGACCTATCAGGGAGTAGCAGAATGGGGAATCTACTAAAGTGGGTATCTGGCCCCAATGCTGTCAGTGAGAATGCTCTTTTCCCAGTAACCAGTACGTAATGCCCAAACTTCCATTTTCCATCACATCAGGGAGCACTTCAAGACATGATCACAACCACCAACCCCTGTGAGTCCTCGGTTAGATTTCTAGGCTGTGAGTAGGAAAACTCAGGACAGAGTCTCCAAGGCCCTTCCGACTTGGTCCCAAAACCACTGTCCAATTTTTTTTTATGTTTTGCAATGGCAGACCCCTTGGTTCTGGTGTGTACCAACATCTCTCCCAGTTATCGTGGGCACATAACACATCTTCCCTAAACACAGAGGCATGCAGTAACTATTCCTTGTGCTTGTGGGTTGTGTGGTTCAAGATTTCAGACATGTTGGAGCAGAAAAAACTGCCTATGTTCCATGATGTGTTCTGAGACCTTAGTGGAAGTCTCCAAAGCTGGAACTGGAATCATCTGAAGGTATAGTCATTCCATGTCTGGCTGTTAATGCTGACTATGGGCCAGGGACCTGGATTCCTCTCCCTGAAGTCCTCTTTATTTGACCTCTCGAAGTGAGCTAGTCTGGGCTTCCTATCTGCATAGTGGCTGGATTCCAAGGGCAAACATCCCAATAGAAAGAGAGCGAGCCAAAGGAAGCCATATTGCCTTTTCTAATCATGCTGTGGAAGCTGCATAGCCACATAGTGTTCTTTTTTCCATGCTCTGTGGACCGGAGAAGTCAGAAACCTGCCCAGGTTCAAGCAGGAGAAGGGGCATCACCTCATTATAGGGAGGGGCAAGG
>ML108415.1:0-88355 GCA_003697995.1 Taxidea taxus jeffersonii
CTTCAAGCAGTCAAAGAAACGTAGAAGGGGAAAATCATGTACACTAGATTATCCAGCAAGACAACATATGTAATCTTGAAGAACACAGTTCCAGACCAGATTGAATTCGAACCCCTGCTCAACTACAAGACTAGGCAAGTTACAGAACGTTCAGGTGGGCGGTTTTCTCATCTCTAAGACACAGACAATAGCAGGGCCCATCTCCTTGAGTGGCTGTGAGGATCAAATGTCTTATTACAAGCTTATGCACATAGCACAGTGCCTGGCAAATCATAAGCGTTGAACATAGTTAGCTGTCGTCATTCATACAAAGGAAAGTGGAGTGTCCAAGCAAATACACATTGAGTCAGATTTTTAATTCTAGATAATTAAGGCCTTCAAACTGTCCTTCATATCAATCACAGATTTTCTTTTGCTTGAAATAAAACATTCAATTGACAAACCTACCTAGATGAAACTTTTCTTGATTCTGCACCGTTAACTCCCTACGGTTGTTACTCTGAAATAAAACGGAATGTTTTAGTGTGTCGGAGTGGTAGATGTTGTATGTGTGTCCCACATCACCTTGTCACCATGTCATCCTGATCATCTTAGTCCATTCCCATGTGTACAGCAGACCAGAAGCATGGGAATTACCATCCTCTACAAGCAGTAGAGTTCAGTGGGAACTGGGGTATAAATTAGACCCCAGCTTCCTCCCTTTCCCCCTTCCCAGGGATAGCTCTGAGGCATGTCCCTCTGGGGCTCCCAGGTTCCCCAGCAGGACCGAGCTCCAGTTGTCCACAAGGGTAACTTGATGATAGGGCGCCTTCAATGAACTCTTCCCTTCCCTGTGTCACTTCCCTACCTTCCTGCTGTACTGTGCTGTCTGGTACAAACTATCTGTGTTATCTGTTCTAAGTAAACCACTGAGCCCAAATCTTGTCCAATTCTGGGGGACACCCCAACTAAGACAGCCAGCAATACAAAATACAAAATACAAAATGTCTTTAAATTAAGAAAAGTATAAAAATGAACACCAAGCAAATTCAAGAAACTCCAACTTAGTCTACTTTCTGTAGAATTTGTTTTGAGCCTTAGATATTTAATGCTTTCAAGAGAACTTTTTCTTTCTTCCAAAAGTCTCTGGCTCATGAATGCTATCACACAGTGAGCATTTCTATTCTTTATTTCAATCTCATCTGAGACTAGAAGAATAGCTTTGACCTTGTTTGGAGCCACTTGAACTCTGCCCGCTCCAAGCTAACTTTTTCTCCCACACCCAAGCTCCATTTACTGCCGGCAAAACATGACTTTCTAGTTCAAATAAAAATATCTTTGAAAAGCCTTATAAAAAGGTTCATAAGGTGTGTTGGTATTTGAAATGGCTCTGAGGGGTATAAATGAATCAGGAAGACACAGATTACGTTTCCTTTGAAATGTAGTTTCCAAAAGAAAGGAGTCCTTGGGGGAAAATATTTGTGAGGATTTACCGCTTTGTTTTGTTGGTTTGTTTGTGGTTCTATTTTGTTTTACTTAAAACGGTTAAAGAATTGTTGAAAATTTTCTCTTTGATAAAATCACTCTTGAATTCTCTTGAAACTACTGTTGAGAGAAAATCATTTCTCTGGAGAATAAATATTTAAAGTTCTTGCTACTTAGCAAACCAAATTCCTGAGGTTCTGTCAATCCAAAAAATTTGTTTTAATGTTCTTAAATCAATTGTCTTTAAGGATTGTGCATTTAACGTGAATAGATTTCAGCATGTTTACATTTATGCCAAGTTGATAAGGTCATTGGCATTACAGTTCATAAAAATCATTTGTAAGAAATATTAAAATTTCTTTACTTTTAAAATTCATTTGCTTGCTTTCCACTAAAGTGAATGTTTTTGGTAAATCATTACCATATTCAAGGACCTCTGTGTTCGTATTAATTAAATATGCACCAAAGAAATATATTTTAAAAAATACTCTTGCCTAGGCACGACTAGGCTAATAAAAAAATTCTCTAGAGATTTAAAGAACTTGTTTTCATAACCTATGTGACACAGTAAACACGTTCAGAGCTCAGAAAAGAAATTCATTATAAATGGATACTACACATGCCTGGTCCTCAAGTATTTTAAATTAATTTGCTTTGATAAAAATGTACAGTTGTAGGTTTCTGGGTAAGCTATTTACTAAGTACATTTCCTTTTAGTTATTTTGAATATTTTGCCTCACAGTTTAAATAGCCACTTTTTTTATTTAAGAAGAAAGACATGTAATTATTTTTTTTTCATTATTAATCTTTTTTAAGTAATGTGCTCTTTTTCTTCCCACAAACAAATCCTAGCCTTTAAACAGTTATCCTTTTTCCTTTCCAGTTATATCTCAGTGGCAATCGCCCTATTCTTCCTCCTTCACAGCCACATACATGCACACAGACATGCACGTGCGTGTGTATCGTGTGTGTGCACTACAGGATTTCTGCCTGCCTATCTCTTTCTCTTTTTCAGGTTTCCTCTCTGATTCTTTCTCTGTACCCTACTCCCTGCCTTCCCCTATGTCTCCCTTTCTATGAAATCTGCTGTTCAGAATGAAAGCACAAATAAAATAATCCATTAATTTGCCAAGACTATAAAAGACAGTAAGCAAGCAAGCAAGAAAATCAGTTTTATACCGAGAGAACACTGCTGCCATAGGAAAACATGCAGGAGCTCTTGTTTATGTGGTAATTTAAAATGTCAAATGTAGGGTTAAGTTCTACCTAATGCCTTTCAGAGGGGTGTTTACCTATTAAAGTGAAGATAAGCTTGTTTATCTGAGGTGAAATGCAAGATTAAAAAATTCAGATGTCTATGAAATACAAACGCAATTTCATTTATTTATGATCACCAACATGCTGTAATCAAAGCAGAACTCATTAGTCAGTGATCACTCGATTCATTGTGACATGTGTTTCTTCCAGCAAGAGAGGGAAAAGAGGAAATTTGCAGCCTAGAATGACAGGAACATTTAGGAAACAGAGTTTTATTTGTTCTTCTGTTGGGAGAGCTAATTACTCATCGATTTGAGACCTAATGTCTTGATAAACATATATTGATTGAGCCTGATTATTTCCTGCAATGTCAGACACATTCACACATATTTGTGTTACTACAAAAGCTATGTAATTTGTTGGTGGGCACTAATGGCTTTAATGAAGTCAGAAGAAAGCTTCAAGTGGCAAAAGTAATGAAAGGAAGATTGCAATCAGTGAATTTTCTAATTCTTCATTCCAGCTACAAATATTAGCCTATTTTCACTCACTAGCCAGGTCCATGTTTATATAATGATTCATTTACATAAATCGGTCTGATTAAAGTACACCAACATCCAGCTCAAATTTAGAAAACAAGAGAAAGAAGTGTCCAAGCCACTGAGAGAGATTTAAAGGTGTAGTTGGACCGGTGAGAAACACCGGAGCTAACTAGTGAAATCTGCAAAAAATGGTGAACTCAGCCTTAGCCATATGGGCCTTACTGAATGTGCCACATTCTTCCAGTCTCATGGCCTTTGAACTTGCGGTTTCCTCTGCCTGGGATGTTCCTTCCCAGACACATGCATAGCTCTTTTATTAAATGTCTTATCAGAGAAAGCTTTCCTGACATCCTGTATTGAATATATAAAATAGCATCCCCATCTTTGATTTTTCTTCTTAGCTTCACATCTTCACTGACCTGGTCCATACCTATTTTTTTTTTTAATTATTTCTATATGTCTTATCCACTAGCATTTACTTTGTTTGTTTTTGTTTACTGCTTTCCTTAGCTCCTAGAAGAGTGTCTGGTGGATATTAAATATTTATTGATTTGACCAGAAGGTAACTATGAAACATTAACATCATTTATTTTGACTATTATCTCAATATAATGCAAGTCACTGCAAGAAAAGAAAGATTATGATTCTTCTTTTTAAGATGCTTATCATCTACTTGGTGAGAAGAGCCTGTCACACATTATATTAGCTATCTGTTGCGGTGGAACGAATTAACCCAATACATTAGTAACTTATTGAAGGGCCAAAGTGACGCCATTCAAGGCGGCAGCCCTTTTGCTGTTTACATTAAGCTGAAGACATTCCAAAGCGGTTCCCACATATGCAAATAAAGGATGGGACAAGAACCAATAGAAATGGTTACTACACATGCAAATAAGGAATCGGACATGAACCAATAGAGGGTGATTCTCCATATGTAAACGAGGGACCAAGTGCGAGCCAATCGGGGTTATTGCCCTATATGCTAACAAAGGATAGAAAAACAACCAGTAAGGAAAACTCCCTGTCAGCAGTTTTTCCTAACTGACCAACCCTCCTAGGACAACACAGCTTAAGTCACCTCAGACACCAATCATTTTCAAGGTCACCTACACATGTAACTATGTGACTATGTACTTTTTGCGTGTAAAATTGCCTATATAATCTCTGTAAAACTCCAGCGGGTGCCTTCTCCTGAACTCCGCTGCGTCGGTGTGTAGGACGAGGTCTGAGCTGCAGCCCGCCCGCCTGAATAAAGCCTTGCTTTTGCATTTCGGAACGTCTGGCTCTCGGTGGTCTTTTTGGTGGTGGTCTTATGATCTGGGCATAACACTTATAACAATGAACATTTGCTATCACACACAGTTTCTATGGCATGCTCAGCTGGGTCGTTCTGGCTCAGAAGGTCTCATGAGATTGCAGTCAAGATACTGAGCTATGGTCATCTGAAGGCTTGACTGGTGCTGGAGGATCACTTCTAGAAGAGCTCCCTTGTGTGGCTGTCAAGTTAGTGCTGGTGTCAGCAAAAGGCTTCAGTTCCACCATATGGACCTGTGCTTGAGTGTCCTCATGATATGTCGCTGGATTCTTCCAGATGAGGGATCCAAAACGAAAGTAAAGTGGAAGCCACAGAGTCTCTTGCAATCCAGCCTCGGGGGCCAGATGTGTCATGTCTAAGGTACTTCCATGGTGACCCAGGTGAGCTCTGTTCAGTGCAGAAGGGGGCCAAGCCAGGGTATGAATCCCAGGTGAGAATCATCTTGATGACCGGCTCCCACACATAAAATAAACAGTGAAACATACATGCCCATGTGTAATTAAGGACTACGTGATAAACACATTCAAGGTTCAATCAGTTTTGAGAATTTGGTTTGAGAATACATAATTAGAGAGTCAGGGGCACCTGGGTAGCTCAGTTGTTAAGTGTTTGCCTTTAGCTCCGGTCATGATCCCGGGGTCCTGGAATCTAGCCCCACATCGGGCTCCCTGCTCAGTGGGAAGCCTGCTTCTCCCTCTCACATCCCCCCTACTTGTAGTCCCTCTCTTGATGTTTCTCTCTCTCTCTCTCTGTCAAATAAATAAATAAATAAATCTTAAAAAAAAAAAAAAAAAGAGGGGCACCTGGGTGGCTCAGTGGGTTAAAGCCGCTGCCTTCGGCTCAGGTCATGATCCCGGGGTCGTGGGATCGAGCCCCGCATCGGGCTCTCTGCTCTGCGGACAGCCTGCTTCCTCCTCTCTCTCTGCCTGCCTCTCTGCCTACTTGTGATTTCTGTCTATCAAATAAATAAATAAAAAAAAAAAAAAAGAAAGAAAGGAGATGTCAGGTGGCAAATTTAACCCTCATTTGGGCAATCGTGTTTAAACACTTATAAATGGTAATTATTAAGCTCTGTGCTAGGTGCAGGGATTACAAATAAAGCCAGACTCCAGGAAGGAGGTACTCATAGTCCATTGTGTGGAAGGTAAAAATTTTGGAGCAATAATGGTTTTGAATGAAGTTAAATACTTTGTGTAGGAAGGCAAGAACTGTCATCCAAAGCCAGTTTTTCTCTGGGCACTAAAAGCAAAAATTATAAATATACAAAATAATCACACATGTTGATGATAAATAAAAGTCTTCATGCTCTCATTATAAGCAATTTCTATTTAATACAAGAAAGGTGGGTTTTAGAAATAGTTAGCCAAGGAATCCAATATCAAAAATTCACCCATCATGCTTATAATGCACCAGGGGAAGCTATGAGACTACGTCAATATAAGAAATCAGGAGAAACTGATGTTATTCTGTCAAGCACCTCAACTTCCCCACTCTTGCCCAAATTGGAATGTGACTTCCTAGATTTTTAAATTTACCAGTCCACTCCAACTTTTTCCAGCCCAGTAACTCTCCACCTAGTATTTGTCATGACAGCAAATGACCAAAAGGACATTTAATGTCTAAATCAAGTGACCATTGTTTCTTTTAACATTTTCTCCTGCCTATCACCTGATTTATTATTCTTATCTCAGTCACTTTTCTGCCTGAGTCTATGGCCTGTGTTAATGCTAATTTTCATCCCTCCCTAAGGAATCAGGGAAAAAAATCTACCATCGAATAGTCAGTTAGTCGATGTTTCTTAAGACAGAGATTAACCCAATGCACTGCTTTAAGTAACACAAAATTCAAGTAGAAACCAAACCCCAGTCTAGTAGAGAAACAGACACTCACACATCTCTGATGGAAGATAATAAATGATAGCCATAAAAAGCCTTGCAACTGTGTAGACAATCTGACTTATTAATTCCTCTTCCAGGAAAGACTTAAAAAAAAATTAAGGTATACAACAATGGAATGATAAGGATGTTCGTGACAAAGTGGTTTATAACTGTATAATTGGATGCAGAAACAAACTAAACATCCATCAAGGGAGTATTTCATTGTATGGGTAAAATACAATGAAATACTGAAAAATCATTAAAAAATCATGTTGTAGGACAACATCTTATGACAATGAAATATGTTCACAATATATAGTTGAGAGAAAAAAAGCAATGGAAATAATTATGTAATTGTTGTTCTATATGTGCATTTAAGAGTACACATTTCCGGGGTGTCTGGGTGGCTCAGTTGGTTGAGTGACTGCCTTTGGCTCAGGTCATGATCCTGGAGTCCCGGGATGGGATCCCACATTGGGATCCCTGGATCAGCAGAGAGTCTGCTTCACCTTCTGACCTCTCCCTTCACATGCTCTCTCATTCTCTCTCTTTCAAATAAATAAAAATAAAATCTTAAAAAAAAAGTACATATTTCCTTGGAAATAAGGTTGTAGAAATTTTTAAAATGTCAAATACAGCAATTTATCTGTAATTGGTAGAATTGTAAGGTGATTTGCATTTTCTTACTAGAATCTTCTCTTCCTCCTACTCTTGTTCCCCTGGCAGGAGATCATGCCTGCGCTAGCATGTTGGAAGATGACAGGTGATACATGAAGCAGAGCTGAGTTGCCCCATTTCCCCATCTGAGACTGCTCTAGATGATTTGACTGCTAGCTGGTCCCTGATAGATAAATACGCCTAGCACATCAACAGAAGAGCCACATCTAAGTAGACCTACAGCTGACAACAGACACACAAGTGAGATCACCTGTATGTAACCAAATTGGCTGAACCTTGCAGGTTCCCAAACTAAAAAATGTGATTTGTTGTTTGCCCCTGGCATTTCACGGTTGCCCACTACCCTGCATTATTGTAGTAATAGACAATGGATAGAGCTAGAGCTTGTCAGGGTCTGGAGAACTGGGCGGGGGGTGGGGGGGAAGCAAGGACCACCTGAGATTTAGTCCAAAGGTGTTGAGTATCGAGACTGTCAGAAAACATTTTTGAACAGGCAAGACCGGCAGAAAGTCTAACATCAATATCGAAATAAAACGGGTATTCTAACCTGCACAAGGCACTATGCCATGGTCTGGGTGGGTCACAAGTGGAAGGACACAGAGCCCCTACCTCCTGGAGCTCAAACCGCAATAAAGGGAATTTCTCTTGACACAAATAGATACCATTTTCAGAGTTAGCAACAATCGTATTAAAATGCTACAGCACCAAAGAGCTTCAAATTGCTGAAGTTGGTTAAAAATGCATTAGCTCTTCTCCAACACCATTCTGAAAGCACAGTAAAATCAAAAAGTCTGCTCTAGCTGCCCGATGAACTTGAAGTAATGAGGTCTATAAGTTGACTTGAACAGAAGAAAATGATATTAAGCTTTCATGGAGGACAAATGAAAGTATCTACCTGTAACCTTTCTGACAGCCGGAGACCCTTTGCCATTTAAAACTCTGCTGCTGTGGTGCATTATTCCCAGGCAGCTGAGAGTTTAATAAGACTTCACGGAGACACCTCACCTTCCAGTCCCTGGCTGCCTGCTGGCAACCCTACAGCACTCGCCATGGAAGCTGACAATCCGAGCTAACATCAGGGCACGATTTCCTCAGACAGAGGGGCACTGGCTGGCATAGTAAAGCCTGCCCGCTGCCCCCTCTGTGCATGCAGATCGCGCCAGATCACGTCTGATTCCAAGCCAGTCACAGCGCCTGGCACCCTTGGGTGTTGGATCTTGGAGAGGCCGGTGCTCCTTGCTCTACATTACCACAATTCCTGGCTCTCCAGCTGGATGAAGGGCTGCCCCTTCAGTGTGATATGCAAGGCTTTCTTTGAGCAAAGCACAGCCTGCCTGGTCCAGCCTTCATTTCCAATGTTCTTCCCATCCCCTGCACTCCGCTTACTTGGGTTAGGTATCTGCTGGTCCTGCTTTGCTCCCCTCTGTGCTTTGTCCAGCCTGGAACTCTCATGGTCTCCAGCCAGCCCACTCTTCTACCTTCAAATTCTGGCTTTGCTTCACAGGTCGTTCTTTCCAACTCGACTATAAAAGTAGTAGCGATACTTACTTAGCATGCATTGTGCCAGGGACTTTGCTAGGTGCCTTCCCCATTTGAACTCATTTCATTCTGTTCTACTGCTCTAGGAGATTGGTATTGTTATTACCATCACCATCATCCCAATTTTCAGATAGAGAGAGTGAGGCACAGAGAGGCTAAAGCAGCTTATCCAAAGTCAGAATCAGTTCCCTGGGGTTAGAGATCATGTGTGTCTTGTTCACTATTGTACTACTCCTACCTAACATGAAACCTGGCCCATAGTACTGAAGGAAGGAAGGAAGGAATAAAATGCCCCTATGAAGCTGTTTCTGTCGTCAGAATTATTCTCACTCTCCTTTCCTTTCACATCTCTTCCCCAGTAATTAACACGTAAGTACCCAACATGTAACTTCATAATGTTGCCTCCCGCCACCCATTTCCAAATAATCTGTGCTTTCACACCCTAACCCTCATTTATTTGGAAGAAGTCAGGCTTACATAGATCAGGTGGTTTCCAGCAGCTCTGGTGCTGCCTAGGAGCAGCTGCTGCCAAGGGAGGAGACCAGGAGTCTGGGAGAGGTAGAAGAAAGACTTCTTTCTTGGAGGGGTTGGAGGCTGTTTGGCCACCACTTACCCTGAAGAAGCACAGGGCTGCCCCTTCTGGAATTAAGGGGCTCTAAGAGCTTGCTGGCTCATTTAGCATTACCATGCGAGATGAGTGTGCCTTGACGACCTGCCCCCCTCCTGTCCTCACACACTTTGGCTTCATCCAGAGTAGCTGGGGGAGTTATGGAAGTTATGGAGGAACACCCAGCAATGGATGTTCTAAACTAAAGAGGGTAACTAAAGAGGGAGTGGAGAGGGCAAATGGTGGTGACCATATGGAGGACCTGGGGTTTTACCCAGATTTGTTGGTCAAAGTACTGAGTCCCCTTAGGTCAAGACTTTATGGGGTTTAAATATCAGGTATCATGGTCATCGGCCCTCTCTGCAACTGGAAAGGAACCCAAGGAGGGGCTTGAGTGGGAAGCGCTAGTTCTGGCTTAACTCCCTGAACAAATAGCTATTCTGTTAGCAGCCAAGGGCAAAAGCTGTTTGTAAACGTCAGACTCTGTAGGGTGGTTTCTCACTTCTGGCAGGGGGCACCTGATAAGGAAGGAATTGTATTAAGGGATTTTGTAATTAGTGACTCCCAGCTAACTAGAAAGAGAGCTCCCTTCTGCTTTCAGACATTCAGTCTTCAAATGTACTTTCTTCTTTGTGGACCACCTATATAATTTTATGTTCCTCCATTACTAGATTGTAAGCTCCAGAAGAGAGGGGCATGGCCACATTCATAGTTCTCTCCTGCCTACTCCATGCCTTCTGCAAATTGCAAGAGGACCATTTTACAAAATTTTAAACTTATGTAATTTAATTGTATGTCATAGTAAGTGAGTGTCATTGCTAAAATAGGCTAAATCTGGTCAATTATTTTGGTGAGCTTCCTGTCTTTCAAAAGATCTTTGGAGCCAGGGCCAAAATTCCAACTTGCTGGAAGAGGGCATGCTGAACACAACCTAGGTTCCCTATGAAAGGTATCCAAACATTTACTGGAACACATCCAAAATGCCATAGAATCCTGCCACTACCCATCAATATTAAGACTTTCTTCCCCTTTTCTTTTCTAATTGAATGTCTATGAAGAAAGCAAGGTGATTTGAAGCCACAGGTAGAATTCAACAGTGAGATGTCCCTTAAAAGATAGACATTGCTGTTAACACACCCATCAGAGAAAAGATCATATGCTGCTAGTGATGGTTTCCAAAGATTAATTTTAAAAAAGAGGAAAAAAGGAACTCTGATATTGATGACTAGTAGAGTAATATGAAAGCAAGTGATCATTTCAAATGTATAGTTACATTTTATCCTAGTAATTATTAGTTGCACTGTACTTAAACACACTCAGTTTCCTTCAGAAAGAATAAATAGAAGATAAAGTTGATTTACAAAGCACTTTCACATAAAATACCTCATTTCATCTTCACAACAATGCTTTTGTTTAGATAGTTCCTTTCCTATTTCATATTTGAGGAAATTAGATGCTCAATCCACCACCCACCTAATAACCAGATTATGAAACAGTATACACAGTAATCAAGGCATGAGATCGGGAGCAGACAGAAATGTATTCAAATTCTGACCTTTCCACTTACTGGTCATATGACTTAGACAAGTTAGTAAAATCTGACCCTAAACTAGATTTTGCAACTTAAAATGCTATGATACCATACCAAAGGGCTAACGAAGAGTTGAGGAACAGAAATGGGATGGAATTATTTTACATACTCTCCTTTGCCAAAGGAGGCATTCCACCATTATGGGCATATCTCCACCTTTTGTAATTACTATAGAATCTAAAAATACTTAAAAGAAGAAGTGACCCTGAAACAAATAATACATTATATGTTAATAAATTTTAGAAAAAGGAAGAAATGATCCACATTTAGGAACCCTTAGTGATATGTTGGTGGTGTTGGCATTCCATTTACTTATAATATATATGTTATGTATATATACTACATATAAGCATATATATACTTATATATATATGTAATATATATACTTATAATATATATGTTGCTTCCATGATAAAACAATCTGAGGCAATGTACAATAAAACTCACTACTGTGAGTTGGGCAGGGAATGGGCTAAGCCTCCCCAGTTGAGGAGCCCATCTGGGGCAGATTCAGAAAAAGCTAGGAGTGTCACTGGGCACAAGGCCTTGCACTAGCATTCTGGGTCCATCCTAGGAGGCAGGGGTATTTTGATAGGAACTCCATCCTAACAAGAAAACATCCCATGGGCCAGATACAGCTGGAAAGCTGCCACCAGACCTGATCTTTGAAACTGTTGCTAGAACACAGAAATCAGGTGTATCTAACTATTGCTACAATGATGCTGTGTAACAAACCACCCCAAAGCTCAGTGGCTAGAAGCAAAATACTTTATTCTATCCTGTATCTACAGATCACCTGGGGCAGCTCAGCTTCATTCAGCATGTCTCTTCTTCATTCCTTACCTAGAGGGTTTGCCAGGGCATGTTCATGTCAAGGCAATGGCAGAGGTACAAGAGGTAAAGAACAAACCTCCGAGGTCCTCTACTATAAATTGGTACCATTAGTACCATCACTCCAGCTCTATTTCATTGATCAAAGCAAGATTCCAAGGCCAAAGTCATAAGGCAGGAAGTACACTCTGCCTCTGACATAGCCATGATAATTATGCAGTGGAGGAAAACACAAAGAACCTGGATTAGCAACTCAGTTGACTACTGTCCACCTCCCTGGCTACATCATTCATATCTCTCCAGTATGGAAACAGCCATCCCCATCAAAGGACACCAAGAAGTCTCACCCAGTCATGGTATCAGGTTCAGCATTTAAAACTTCTACATCTGATCTACATCTGATCCAGATGTGAACTAGATCTATAAACTAAGAAGACAAATCACTGGCCTATCCCCTCTTCCACCCACACAATATGCAATGGTCCAACAGGGATAGGACACAGGAGAACCACAGTGAACACCTCATTCACAATGAAAAAACTTGTTCCTTAGCAATTCCACAATCCCTCTAGGCAAATTAGCCAAGTTTCCCAGCCAAGGGAGGAGGATATGTTTCTTAATAAGACCTTGGTTCTGTGAGGGGAGCAAGATGGTGGAGGAGTAGGAGAGTAAGAGTCTTAAATATCATTGGGTCCCAGGAGTTTAGATAGATAGTTATCAAACCATTCTGAACACTTACAAACTCAACAGGAGATCAAAGATGACCAGCAATTCTAGGAACAGAAATTGACCACTTTCTAGAAGGTAAAATGTGTGGAGAAGTCAATCTATGGGAAGATAGACCACAGAGGGTAGGGCTGGCTCCCGGCAAGTGGTAGAGCAGTGGAGCACAAAATTGGAACTTTTAGAAGTCTGCTCCACTGAGGGATGGTGCTCCAGAGGCTAAGCAGGGGGTGGAACCTTCACGGGGACAGTGTGGTCTCAGGACTCGCGGGGTCACAGAAAGACCAGAGGTGCCTTATTTTGGCAGAAATACTCCCAGGTATTGAAGTGGGGAAGCCAGCTACAGAGACAGAGCTGAGGTGGGGGCTCTCAGCTCAGGGGTACCTTAAACTGTGATCTGAGGCACAGTCAGCCAGTGCTTTGTGGGCAGGGACCCAACAAGTGGCAGATCCAGGGAGTCTCACCTTTTTCTTCTGGGAGGACCCATGCAGGAGCATGCTGTAGGAATCAGCTGGGTTTGGAGACTCCAAACAGGGCCGTGCACCAGAGGTAGAAATGCTTGGTCACAGGCTGGTTGAGCACAGAGTGCAGCCAGAGACCAGGGAGATGGGAGGGATTGACTGCTCTTCTCTGAGGACTCATTGAAGAGTGGGGTCCCGAGCTCTTGGCTCCTCCTGGCCAGAGATTGGGAGGCTGCCATTTTCATTCTCCTCCTCCAAAGCTGTAGGGAAAGTGTTCAGGGAACAAAAGCTCTGGAGAGCGAACCTGAGCAGATTACTTAGCCTGGCTCCTGGCAAGGGCGGTGCAATTCTGCCTCAGGCAAAGACTTGAGAATCACTGCAACAGAGCCCCTCTCTCAGATGATCAGCAAGAACATCCAGCCAAGACCAAGTTCACCTACCAATGAGAAGTGGCAAACTTCAGAGCTACAGGAATATAGCACATAGAATTCATGGCTTTCCTCTGATGATTCTTTAGTCTTTGAAAGTTAAATTTTTTTTTAAATTATTATTTATTTATTTGACAGAGAGAGCGAGAGACACAAGCAGGCAGAGCAGTAGAGGGAGAGGGAGAAGCAGGCTCCCCAGTGAGCAGGGAGCCCGATGCGGGGCTCGATCCCAGGGCCCTGAGATCATGACCTGAGCCGAAGGCAGTCGCTTAACCAACTGAGCCACCCAGGCGCCCCGAAAGTTAAATTTTTAAATTTTGTTTTTTTATTCTATTTTTAAAAAAATTTCCTTTCCTATTTTAATGTGTTTTAACTATTTTATCAATACCTTTATAAAAATCTTCTTTAGTTTTCATTACTATATTCTATTATTCTATTTCTTCATTGTATTTAAAAATCAAATACATCAAAAAATAAGAAAATCTCTTCTTTTTGTATACATATACCTTTTTCTTTCTTTAAAATTTTGGGATACAGTTTCTTCTAACAAACCAAAATATACCCTAAATCTAGTGCATGGCTTTGTTCTAGTCTCCAGCCTGATCACATTCTTTCCTCTTTTTTCAAGCAACTTCTTATCAATTCCTTTTTTCACATCTTTTATAATTTTCATCTTTACAGTCATATTCTGTCCTTTCGTCATGTTTACCCTTATTTTTGTATATATATAAATTTTTCTTTAAAACTTGGGGAGGCAGTTTCTTCTAACAGACCAAAATTTACCCAAAATCAAGTGTGTGTCTCTGTTCTATTCAGTAGTACATATGTGTGTGTATATATATATATACATACATTCCCCCCTTTCTTTTCCCCTCAGTTTCGGGTCTTTTCGCTTTTGGTTAGTGTATATTTTTCTGGGGTCGTTGCTACCCTTTTAGTATTTTGTTCTTTCATTCATCTTTTCTTATCTGGATAAAGGACAAGGTAGAAAAACTCACCTCAAAAAACAGAATAAGGCACAATACCATAGACTAGGGACCTAATCAATATGGACATTAGTAAGATGTCGGAACTAGAGTTCAGAATAATGATTATCAAGGTGCTAGCTGGGCTTGAAAAAAGCATGGAAGATACTAGAGAATCTCTTTCTGGAGAAATAAAAGAACTAAAATCTAATGAAATTGAAATAAAAAAGCTATTCATGAGGCATAATAAAAAATAGAGGCTCTTACTGCTAGGATAAATGAGGCAGAAGAGAGAATTAGTCATATAGAAGACCAAATGATGGGAGAATAAAGAATCTGAGAAAAAGAGAGATAAACAACTACTGGACCACAAGGGGAGAATTCAAGAGATAAGGAAATTGAAGCAGTAATCAAGAATCTCCCAACAAACAAGAGCTCTGGGCCAGACGACTTCCCAGGAGAATTCTACCAATCATTTAAAGAAGAATTAATCTCCTGAAACTGTTAAAAAAATTAGAAATGGAAGAAAACTTCCATATTCATTTTATGAGGCCAACATTACCTTGTCCCAAAACCAGACAAAGACCCCATCAAAAAGGAAAATTACAGACCAATATCCTTGATGAACATGGATGCAAAAATTCTCACCAAAATACTAGCCAATAGGATCCAACAGTACATTAAAAGGATTATTCACCACAACCAAGTGGGATCTACTCCTGGGCTGCAAGGTTGGTCCAACATCCTCAAATCAATCAAAGTGATACATTACATTAATAAAAGAAAGAACAAGAACCATATGATACTCTCAATAGATGCAGAAAAAGGATTTGACAAAGTACAGCATCCTTTCCTGATCAAAACTCTTCACAGTGTAGGGATAGAGGGTACATACCTTAATATCATCAAAGCCATCTATGAAAAACCCACAGCGAATATCATTCTCAATGGGGAAAAACTGAGAGTTTTTCTGCTAAGGTCAGGAACATGGCAGGGATGTCCATTATCAGCACTGCTATTCAACATAGTACTGGAAGTCCTAGCCTCAGCAATCAGACAACAAAAAGAAAATAAAGGCAACCAAATCAGCAAAGAAGTCAAACTCTCACTCTTTGCAGATGATATGATACTTTATGTGGAAAACCCAAAAGACTCCTCTCCAAAACTTCTAGAATTCACCAGGAATTCAGTAAAGTGTCAGAATATAAAATCAATGCACAGAAATCAGTTGCATTTCTATACACCAACAGCCAGAAGAAAGAGAAATTAAGGAGTTGATCCCACTTACAACTGCACCCCAAACCATAAGATACCTAGGAATAAACCTAACCAAAGACGCAGAGTCTGTACTCAGAAAACTATAGAGTACTCATGAAAGAAATTGGGGAAGACACAAAGAAATGGAAACATTCCATGCGCATGGATTGGAAGAATATTGTGAAAATGTCTATGCTACCTAAAGCAATCTACACATTCAATGCAATCCCTATCAAAATACCATAAATTTTTTTTCAAAGAAATTGAAAAAGTAATCCTAAAATTTATACAGAACCAAGAAAATAACCTGAATAGCCAAAGGAATGTTGAAAAAGGAAAGCAAAGTTGGCAGCATCACAATTCCAAACTTCAAGCTCTATTACAAAGCTGTCATCATCAAGACAGTATGGTACTGGCACAAAAACAGACACATAGATCAATGGAGAATAGAGAGCCCAAAAATGGACCCTCGACTCTACAGTCAACTAATCTTTGATAAAACAGGAAAGAATGTCCAATGGAGAAAAGACAGTCTCTTCAATAAATGGTGTTGGGAAAATTGGACAGCCACATGCAGAAGAATGAAACTGGACCATTTCCTTATACCACACACAAAAATAGACTCAAAATGAATGAAAGACCTAAATGTGAGATAGGAATCCATCACAATCTTTGAGAACACAGGCAACAACCTATTTGACCTCAGCTGCAGCAACTTCTTCCTAGAAACATCAACAAAGGCAAAGGAAGCAAGGGCAAAAATGAACTATTGGGACTTCATCAAGATAAAATCTTTTACACAGCAAAGGAAACTGTCAACAAAACCAAAAGACAACCAACAGGAGAAGATATTTGCAAATGACATATCAGATAAAGGGCTAGTATCCAAAATCTATAAAGAACTTATCAAACTCTCTGATATGACGAATTTGAGAGGTGGGAGGGGGGTTCATGGGCGGAAGGGAATGAGAAAATGAAACAAGATGGGACCAGGGAGGGAGACAAACCCTAAGAGACTCCTGGGAGTTTGCTTCTCTCTCTTCCTCTGCATTGTCTCCGCATTTGTGCCCCATCTCTCAAATAAATAAATATTTAAAACAAAAAAATCTGGGGGCTCAGAGGTCTTTTTTTCCCTGTCAGTTTGTCTCTTTTAGCTCAGGCTGCTAGTACTTAGGCAAAGTCATTTTTTCAAAAACTTAGTGGGTTTTCTATGTATTTGATTCCAGTCCATTCTACCTGTCAAAGCCACAATTTTTTTTTTTTTTTTAAGACAGGCCGTTCTCTCCCGATTTAATTACTAGCACTTTGGGCACATCAAGTGGCAGTAGTACTAGGCCCTTAAGCTTTATAGGAGGTTTGCAAGTCCTTTGGGAATATTTGTGCTGTTAGTAGCCACAGTAGCCACACTCCGATTGAGTCTTTACTCTGAGGCCAAGTTTTCCTGCAAGGCTTCTAGATTTGGTCTTTGTTTCCCCTGCTCTGATTTAACAACCAGACCCTCAACTTGATCTTTGTCCCAGGTCATACCTAAATTCGAGAGCCTTTCTCTGGCTGGAGAGGCTGAAGATTATAAACAGTTTTATTTTTTAAGTCAACAACTTTCGGGCTGCTTGTAAACGGTGTTTTATTTGGTTCTGAGCATATCTCTTTCTTGTAGTATTTTCCTATAGTCATCTATTTAAAAGCAAACAACTCATACTTTCAAAATTTTTCTTGGAAAATGAGTTTCTCCTCTTTCCTCTGCCCTTTCATTTGATTATGCTGCCCACTGCTCTGTGTGCTTATACCATGCAACAAATCAGTGGGTGGAAAAATCCTAGTATTTAGATTTGCATACACAGACTGTCCCACGTGGACCTTAAGGTCAAATTTATCTCTACCAAACAACTCTTCTAGAATTCTACTGAGTGATAGCAATATATACCATCTGGCTTGGCCCTAAGGAAGAACTTAGAATTTTTTAATCGTACTATGTTTGTTTAGATCTCTTCTTGGAACCACAGAGAGAGAAGAAATAATAGAGCAAGATGTGGATATTTCTATTTTGGATTTTCAAAATCTTTATCTCTTGGAAGGGCCACAGGTGCAAATCCTACTGGTCTGGAAGTATCTGGAACAGAACTATACTATTTGGTAGCCCCAATAAATGGTGGAGTCATGGAATACCCACTAATTGGTAGAGCATTAGATAACAGAATGGTTTGGTTCCATCAAAAGCATGACACAGATCACTTCAGGTTCATGAATATAAGGGTCCTCCTTTTAAAATTTTCTTTTAAAGATTTTTTTTTTTTTTTTTTAATTTGAGAGAGACTACAAACAGAGGGAGCAGATTCCTTGCTGAGCAGGGAGCCCTATGTAGGATTCAATCCCAGGACGCTGATATCATGACCCAAGCCAAAAGCAGATGTTCAACTGACTGAGCCCCCAGACACCCCAAGATTCCCCCATTTAGAGCTAATCACCATTATTTTCCACAAAGGCTCTAGACTGATTTATAGTTTATGATAGTGCTTAGGTCTATTAGTGGATGTATAAACTGTGGCCCATCACCCTCCACTGAAGAACCAGTGAGTTCAAGGCTGTAGACATTACAGACTTTGGCAAGTATATGGGAGCACTCCCCTCTTTATCCCATTGGTGCCCACAAGAGATTAACCTATCAAAAGTGCATTGCCTACCTGCAGCAGAGATAAAGCGAAGATTCTTACCCCTGGGGATTCCTGCATAAATTCAGCTTTTAGCATGGGGCAAATGGACCAGGACTCCTTGGAATATAGGGCAACAGAGCTAGCTTTGGTGCTTAACTCTCCACTGTCTGTAGATCTAACCGGGGACTCAGCTGTCAATGGACCCAGCACTTCTATAGGTTCATGGAGGCCAGACACTAGGTGGGTTTGGCCCAACTCATTCCAAAGAGGATCAGCCACTACTCAAACTAGACAAAGAGGGGCTCTTATTTCAACCCAAATGTTTGGGCAGAAGGTCCTAACATATGGCTTTATACCTCTCATATCAAATTTGGTATGACTAGTGTACTTAGAATTTAATCTCCCTTGATGAGTAGATACAGTTTTCTTATGATGTCCACCTCTGAGCTTAGCAAGAGGCTCTAGCTATAAAAGTAAGGTATAGTCCACCTGTAGGCCTGTCCTAGGAGTCAGCATAATCACATATAATCCTTGGTCCCAGTGGCCCCAAAGCAGGTTTGTTACCTCAGGTTCTACTGAAAGAGGCATGTTAGTCCCTTTCACCTTGAAGAAACAGGCAGGGGCCCTTAGAAGAAAGGTTGAGATAATAATCATGGTGTAGCTTGTATAGTTTTCTGTGTGTTGATTGTTCTCTGTATTTTATATATATTTTCTTTCACAGCAACTTCTGCCGGAAAAAAGCCTAGGATCTGGAAGTTGAATAACTTACCTCAGGTCTTCCAATGAGTAGGTGGCAGCACTGGGACCAGGAGGTAAGCATTGTGTCTCCACAGTCCCACCGCGATGCCCTGGTGTATGTTATCTGGCTGGCTTGTCCCAGAATATGGGGTATTTACCAGCAGGAAGGGTTTGCCAGCCAGGCATGATTATCAGCCTTAAGGATAGAGATGTTAGTTGATGGCTCCTTCATCCATTTTCCCAAACACATTCTATCTCGAAATTGGAAAGTCTATATTCTCACATGGACAGAGGTTCCCCTCTGTCCTCTTCTTCTAAGAGGGCTTTCCTAATTAGTCTACTACATGGGGGCTTATATCAAACATTTGAATTATGAGTAAAGTCCTTCAAATACAATTATAGTCATTTTTAAAAAGGTTTTTTATTAACATACAATGTATTATTTGTTTCAGGGGTACAGGTCTGGGATTCATCAGTCTTACACAATTCACAGCACTCACCATAGCATATACCCTCCCAATGTCCATCACCCAGTCACCCCATCTCTCCCTTCTCCCACCCCTCCAGCAACCCTCAGTTTGTTTCCTGAGATTAAGAGTCTCTTATAGTTTGTCTCCCTCTCTGGTTTCATCATTTCATTTTTCCCTTCCTTCCCCTATGATCCTCTTGTCTTGTTTCTCAAATTCCTCATATCAGTGCGATCATATGATAATTGTCTTTCTCTGATTGACTTATGTCACTTAGCATAATAGCTTCTAGTTCCATCCACATTGTTGCAAATGGCAAGATTTCATTTTCTGATGGCTGCAAAATATTCAATTGTATATATACATACCATATCTTCTTTATCCATTCATCTGTCAATGGACATCTAGGCTCTTTCCAAAGTTTAGCTATTGGGGACATTGCTGCTATAAATATTTGGGTGCACATGCCCCTTCGGACCACTACATTTATATCTTTAGGGTAAATACCCAGTAAATACATATTTACCCAGTAAATACGATTGTTGGATCGTAGGGTAGCTCTCTTCAACTTTTTGAGGGACCTCCATATGGTTTTCCAGAGTGGCTACACCAGCTTGCATTCCCACCAACAATGCAGGGGGGTTCCCCTTTCTCTACATCCTCACCAACATCTGTTGTTTCCTGACTTGTTAATTTTAGCCGTTTTGACCGGTGTGAGGTGGTATCTCATTGTGGTTTTGATTTGTATTTCCCTGATGCTGAGTGATGTTGAGCACTTTTTTATGTGTCTGTTGGCCATTTGGATGTCTTCTTTGCAGAAATGTCTGTTCATGTCTTTTGCCCATTTCTTGATTGGATTATTTGTTCTTTGGGTGTTGAGTTTGATACGTTCTTTATAGATTTGATTCTAAGAAGTAACAGGAAAATGGGATCTATGACTTCTTGAGACATTTGTAGTCTGTGAATATAAAATCATAATGCCAAGAGAAAGAAGAAACATTTTTCTGAAACGCTATGGAGTAAATTCTGTTCGAGGAAAAAGAGGAAGGCTTAACTTCCACTGTTTCATACCACTGAGAAGTAAATACGATGTACTGAGAGACTATTCATTGTCATCACTCTGGGTCGTGGAGTGGTTCTGAAAGGCTCTGTCAAAGCACGAAAGTTCTGCTGCACTCACACAGTTTGGCCCAAACTTGGTATCTGCTGCCCATTTCTAATATGTGTGTATTTATTTTCTAAGGATTTATTTATTTGAGAGAGAGAGAGAGAGAAAAAGAGTGCACAAGCTGGGGAGGGATAGAGGGAGAGGGAGAAGGAGACTTCCTGCTGAGCACAGAGCCCAATGTGGGGCTCAATCCCAGGACCCTGATATCATGACCTGAGCAGAAGTCAGCCACTTAACTGATGAAGCCACCCAGGGGCCCCTAATCTGTATGTATGCTGACCTTCAGTGAAAAGTACTGTGAATACCAAGAACTCAGGAGTTGTTCCTACCTCTCCCTACTGCTGTATCCCTATATCCAATTGCTAAATCCTAATAATCCATCAATGCTAATGTAGCTGGAAGCCATTCCACTCTCTCCATATAGGGCCATACTCAGGCTCTCAAAGTCTTGCACTTGAATTCCCTAAGCAGCGTCCTAACTGGCCCCCTGTCTCTGGTGTTACTCCTGCTGACTCCAACCTCTGTCTGCTGCTAGTGTGATCTTCCTGAAATGTAAAAGGGATTCCACTGTCTGAAACTCTCCACTTGGCGCCTGCAGTTACAAACTCTTCAGCCTATGTACACAGTGCAGCTCACCTGCTGTGGTGACCTTCACACCAGCACACGGTCACTCTAGCTAATTCAACAAGCAATAGGTCCGAGGGGCTGTACTGCTCTTTATTCTCTCTTCAAGCTTTGGTTTTGTTTCCATGTGCTTGGAATGTCCTTTCTCTGACCCCATACTCTCAGGAGAGAGAAGGGCATGGAAAGTGAGCAAGTGTGGGCACTAGAGATGGATGTGCATTAGAATACGATGTAGAAGGACACTCACCAAAACTGTTCCTGGGAACCCCAATAGGATAGGGTTGCAGGGGAAATGTTAAGGGAGTGATGTAGCATGATATACGTTTTGCTGCCTACATTGCTTATGGATTTTTTTTAGTGAGAATATGCTTAGCTTATCTCTTTATGTTTTCCACTACATCTTCCCATCCTCACCTTCTGAGATACTGATTCAATGGGGGAAGCATCCAGGATTCTGATCGTCTACAGCCTCCCTACCTCCCCTGAGACTCTGTAAATCAGTTTTGGGAATTGGGGTTGAAATGATTATTTCCCATAAAAGGTAACTGACACCTCTGAGAAAAGCACCAACTCTATTATACAATACTTTTTAAAAATTATTTCCTTTTATTTTGTAGTAGCTTAATTCCAGTA
This sequence comes from Taxidea taxus jeffersonii, assembly GCA_003697995.1. NCBI lineage: Eukaryota > Metazoa > Chordata > Mammalia > Carnivora > Mustelidae > Taxidea > Taxidea taxus. The sequence goes on from ML108415.1 coordinate 21,817, forward strand.
CCAATATACATTCTCATGTCTCTACTACACTTGAATTATCTGTATGAATTATAATAGCCTCGACGGCCATCTAAATAAACACATTTGAATAAAGGGCCTAAATAATCATTGCAAAGCATGTGTTTGTGCAGTAAGTTTATAAACCATTTTAAAACTAAGGCACACAAGAAAAAAATCTATAAATACAAATATCAGGGCTTCTTAAATCCTAAATTTTTATTACTAACTTAGGTACCATTTGATTGGTTCTCAAAACAATGGCTATTCTCAAAGTATAAAATAGAAAGTTATTATAAATGTCAGCTTTGGTATAACATATACCTATTTCCCTATTCTCAAGCTTTTGACTTTGGGGAAAATATAAACATGTGTCTTTATAACTAACCTTTGAAAATATTTATAACACCCTAAAATTCAGACATTAGAGCATCTATTTCTTTAAATTTGTTAGTTATATTTTCAATACATTCTCCAGCTTTTAATTTTATCCCATCAATTACAAGATAGTCCTCTTCATAGTGGTTTTCGAATGGACTGCCTGCTGGGACTTCAGGGCTGCATTTAGATAACTGTAAAAATAACCATACAATTAATCAGAACTACATCAAATTTACTGGAAGACCAGGCTTAATTATTTGAACAAAGTGTAAAGTAGTCAGTAACTCCACAAGCCACAGCAGTGACACAAAGCATTCTGTTATGCTGGTGTTCAAATAATGATCCCCATGTAGAGTAGAATGTATAGAAAATGTGTTAAGATAAGAAGAACTGACTATTCAGGACCTATCTCTTTCCCCCAACTTTATACATTTTTAGTTTTCATATTAAACTTTGGAAAAACATTTCATTCTATGAATTTTTCTACATTTGTTTTCTATATTTGTTTATTTTTAAGGTTATCATTATAGGGAATACAACTTAAAACTGTTTAAGTCACAGTTTCTATGGCTATCTTCTCATAAGCCTCTGTATTACTTACGAATAGCCATCGTTTGGTCTAGCTCAGTAGGAAGGGACACTAGTAAAAACAATGCAAATATCCATAAACACACACAAGATTTATAACTTCAAGTTTCATGAAATGAAATTAATTCATTCATGAAATGAAGAAAAAGAATAATTTATATACGTATTTTCACATATCAAAAAATGTACCTTTTAATACAGATAATTATTCACTAAACTCTGTCTTATTTATATATGGCTTATCTAATTCAGGTGGGTTTTATAAAAATCTGATATTAATTCCCTCCCATTGCTTGCAAAGCCAGGCCATGACAACCAGTGTTAGCTAAAGAAGAGTGTAATTAGGAAGGAGCCTCTACTAAGGAAAATAATCTCATAAAACATTTCAGTGACAAATAGAAAAGAATTTTGATTATCCATGTGCATATGCTTTTTTTTTTTTAATGTTGCTACCCTCACCCATTGGTATAAGTGCTTGAGAGTAATCAACCTGAATCCTCAGACGTGAAATGACGGATAAAAACACTATCAAATTTACAACTTTGGAAAGAGCTCAAACAATACCTGCTCAGAGAATAAACATGTTCAGAACCTTAAAATTATCAGGTTGCTCTTTTGGGGATGTTATAGCTTGTAAGAGGCCACTTTCCCCTGCAAGCACAACACAGCTCCAGATTTAAGTGGTGTTAACTTTGGAGGCCATGTTAATTTTCCCTACTAACTTAGAAAAAAGCAAGCAAGAAAAAGAAGAAGAAGAAGGAAAAAAAAGAAACCCCTGAGGTGATCTTTTTTTTTCTTTTAAACTGGAAATTGTTCCAGCTTTGATAGTTGGTTTCATTGCTATTCTCCTCATTTAAAAGTGAACAAGGCCCTAAATATACTGAACCTGGTGTGAATGCCAGGCTTACAAAGCTCGTTGAGGAAAAGGGCTTATGAACCAGTCTGCAGGGGGGCACTCACCTGCCTGCCAGCAAGTTAAGATGGTTAATTTTTACAGTTCCTCAATGGCTTTTGAAAGCATAGAATATTACAAGAATCTAAAACAAAAAGCAAGCTCCTGCCTGGTAATACATTGAAACTTGTATTTTACCTTAAGAAATAAAAATCAGAAGTCATTTTCTGATCTATCACGTTACTGGTTATAATGGTAAAATAGAAGCCAATTCTGTGGCTGTAAAAGCGCCAGGACATCTCTATAAAAATCAACCTGGCTGGAGTTTTGAAAAGACAAACTGCAAAGACTGAAAACACATTGCACAAAACCATATGGTGCTCCAACAAAGCACACATTTGCTGGTAAAGAATAATTTGTATATTAATTACATGTATACAATATATATGTCACCAACCTACAGATCTTGTTTCATTTGCTAGGAAAGAATAATTTGTATATTAATTATATATAATATATATGTCACCAATCTATAGATCTGGTTTTATGGAAGGTAGGATCTATACAGAGAAAACGAGTTTATTCAAAAAGGAACTCTAATTGGAAAAATGGCATTCACAACCCATGCAAATTCAAATACAGGTTGATATTGTTGGTGCTAATTAAGCAAGCTATGTTGTTCAAGTTGGTAAGAGTTTTTAGCATTAATTTTATTTTCTTTTAGTGTATTGATCTCTTTAACTGTAAATCTTGTATATTCTGATTTCTAAGTCAAGAAGGGAGGTGTTTACACATCATCTTTTTTCTTGTTGGAGTCTTGAATGAAATCATGCAATTGGGCAGTCTGCCAAAGTGTGTAAACAACCTTGTCCATATACAAATTCACCTTTTTCAGCATCTGAGAAGAGACAGACTGCAGAATGGATAGTTGCTCAAAGTGAGAATGTGGGAAAAGAGATGAAGTAAGGAAATCTCAGCCCTTATTCTCTCCAGTGACTGCCACTGCCAATTCTCATCTGTAATAACAGCTAACCTTAGATGTCAGTTTCTATGCAAAGTACTTTTCCTGCTTTGCCTTATTTAAAAAAAATCCTCTGAGGCGTGTGATAAGCAACTGTGCCAAATTACACAAGTCGTCAGTGGCCGGACCAGGACTGGGACATTGATATTCTATTCCAGAGTCAGCACTCCTAACCACTGTGCTCTCTCGACTGCAGGCACAGTATATATCTACACAAATGAATGAGAGAATGAATGAAACCTTAAGGGTATAGGACCTCTTGCTGCCATTTTTCTCCCTATTTCGAGAAAAGCTGTACTGCCTTGTGGAAGTGCCTGTCTTATGACTTATTTTTCTCACACCTACCACATTGCTGCTCTGTATTAATCACCTGGGCTTGTGCCTTCATTTTATTTGCATGAACCTGGAGCTGATGTGCTGAGCAGTTTGTCAACCAACTTAAAATTTATGTTGTCATACAAACACTGAATAAAGTAAGCACACACTTACTTAGCCCAATATAGGTAGCCAAAAGAACAAAAATGGAAAATTCTACCTCTGGTGTGTTAATAATGAGATCTGTCCCTACAGAGGGTGTCCCTGTGCCTGAACCAGACAGGGCAGATGTCCTAGCAAGCTGCTCTCAGCCAGGCCCGTCTTCTCCTGACAGTGAAGATCGGCAGTAGTGGAGAGGTCTGTCTGCTGTGGTGCCCCATCAGCTACTGTGAGCCCCTCCTCCATTCTTTCTTCATGTCAACCTCAAAGACCTGAAACACAAAGAGCTCCTCCGCTCACAGATTTTTTTTTTCTTTCGAAGACTGAGAGATGTATTCTGACTTTTCAACAGGCTGCTAGTTTATTATTCACTTCAGGATAATCAAAGACTCAAATTTCAGAAGGGAACAGAGGTTCTCCATATAATGAAAACGTACATATGAAAATATGCCTGCCACTGAAAGAATCTGAAGTTGCTGTTTAGGCCTGATCACGATGACCAGGCTACCTTCGCTCCTGCATTTACCTCCTCTCCACGCTCTTCTTCGGACTCATCAGGTGCCCCTGTGGGGTCTAGCGCCTGCTGTAGCATTTGCTCCAGCTCCTTTAGTAAAACTTCGGTCTCAGAGACAACTAGAAAACATCAGTTAAAAAAAAGTTACATCTTAATTAATTCCATCAAATCCATAAGCTTAACTGCCCCTGAAGAGAAAACCGTCTAAATGTAAAAAGATAAAAAATAAATATTTTGTATGATTTTCCCATGTGACCTCTGCCTGATGCAACATAATTTTGGATTTCCAGGTGAATATTTTATAATTATTCCTTTAAAAATGTAGATGATATTCTTGCCATGATCACAAAAAGCTCACTAGAAGTGGTTTTTGTTTTGTTTTTTTAAATCAGGGACAAACTAAATTGTTTTTTTATAAACCAAGGGTCAGCAAACTCTTCCTGTGAAGGGACAGAGAGTAAATATTGCAGACTTTGTGGTTTCTGTCACAACTACTCCATTCTGCTGCTACAGTCCAAACTCTACACATGTACCTAAACAAACGAGAGTGACTATGTTCCTATCAAACTTTATTTACAATAGCAAGTGGCTTGTGGGCCAGAGTTTGTCATCCCTACACTAAATTCTTACTGTTTAAAAGGGGAAACCATGTAATTAAGTGGCCAGGTTAAACACAGGCTAGTCCATTCCTAATTTAAATACCAATACATCTGGGGCACTTGGGTGGCTCAGTGAGTTAAGCACCTGCCTTCGGCTCAGGTCATGATCCCAGGGTCCGGGGATCGAGCCCCGCATCGGGCTCTCTGCTTAGCGCGGAGCCTGCTTCTCCCTATCACTATGCCTGCTACTCCCCCTGCTTGTGCTCTCTCTCTCTCTGACAAATCAATAAATAGATGAACAAAATCTTAAAAAAAAAATAAAATAAATACCAACACATCTTAACTGCTTAGTCTGATATCTATCTGCAGCTATATCTGTATGTAGATATATATTTTAAATACCACACTTAAACAAAATTCATGTGTGTGTGTACACTGTGACATGAATTCACTGAACTTGCTGAGATAAAATAATAACCCCACACAAGAAATAAACTACTATTATATAACTATAGACTCAACCACTGATTAATAACATGCAGTTGAATTCCTGACTTAAATAGAATAAACATTTTTGTTTGATATAGTCTTGTTGAAGTAAAAATCAAGGAAACCATGTGTGGCCTGCTGTCCTGTACAACAGACAGATGGAGCATTTGAGAAGTCCTTCCAAAGACAACGTGATTCAAAGATAAAGGCCATGAATATACACCCCATCATTTTCCACTCTGGTGACAAAAATCTGACATACCACTTCCTATTATCCACCATTCTTTGGCAGGTCACCAAAAATCACACTAGGGACGCCTGGGTGGCTCAGTTGGTTAAGCGGCTGCCTTCGGCTCAGGTCATGATCCCAGCGTCCTGGGATCGAGTCCCGCATTGGGCTCCTTGCTTGGCGGGGAGCCTGCTTCTCCCTCTGCCTCTGCCTGCCTCTCTGTCTGCCTGTGCTCGCTCTCTCTCTCTCTCTCTCTAATAAATAAATTAAAAAAATCTTAAAAAAAAATCACAATAGGTAGTACACCTCGAAGTTCACGGAACTTGAAAATAGACCGAAACAGGACATACGCTTTCAAGCTAAATATTATCAATGAATATGGAAGCAAGGCATTCTCAGCACTAAGTTTTAATCTAATTATTGAACATATTTTAAAATTTTCTAATTAATCAGTTTAGGAAGAGTGCATATGATATATGAATGCCTGGCATCTTTGTAAACTAAGTATGTTGGAAGGTAAAAAAGAGATTGTTAATGTGAAAAGTTTTATGTTTCCTTTCCTCTAGTCCAAAAGAATTGATATTTTATTAGAGTCTTCTTTGTTGATAATTTTCTCTTATCTTTTACTCATAAGAAGGAAATTTTAAAATTCTGCTAGAACATTTTTAAATAATAGTGTTAAATAAAGTCATGGGAGGTTATGAGATAGAAAATTTTCCCTTTCTTGGTTGTCACTACAGTATAAAAGAACAATTTTTAGTTAACATTTTTCACATTACAATTTTATCTACAAAAATAGATTTTCTGTCAATACTTATCACTTGCCCCAAGTATTTTTATATTCATTCAATATTCAAATAATATCAATTATTTGCCTACTAAGGGCAAGGGACTCAAGAGAGTAGGCACAGACCAATGAGCTTTCCTGGCCATCATCTCTTTCCAGCCAATCTTAGGTCTTCTCTGTGAAGACTTCTTTCAAAACAGTTTAAAATTAGCTTTTTGATAAGCCATTTGCATACCACAGAACCAATTCCTATGTTTAAATACACAATAAAAACTGTAACTGACCTTTTAGATGTGTCCACATATCTGTGTGTTTCTGTGTAATTGCTAAAGCATAAGAACACAGAATTTAAACTATTATATTCTAAAACAATGGTATTCAAAATTCGGTAGGCATAAGAATCCCATGGAGAATTTACTAAAAATCATGAATGCAACCCATATCTACTGAATCAGAATTTTCTAGAGGTATGTACATTTATATTGAAGCAATTTTGTTAATGGAGTTAACCTCTCTTTACAATAGGTTTCCTACTTAGTAACCTGTTACTTAACAGACAACTACTTGTGATTATCTTCATACTGATTCTCCAGTCCCACTCACAGACATTGTGTTTTCCTACTTTACATTCTGAGTCTATGGAAATTGATACTGACATTTAATGCACTGTTGAGAAGATGGATTTTGAGCTATGCTGTAAAGGAAAAATGGTACGCAAACATCTTTCTATTTCTAAGGCTAGGCTAAAATACAATCAATTTATGATAATGAATGTCATTGCTGAATGGCATTGTAGGCCCTCCATTTTCAAGTGATGTGGAAAAATATGTACACTGCCTTTTGATCAAAGGATAGACAAAGTAATGGATGACTTCATAAATCAACCAGGGTTCATAACACCGACTTGATTGATGTCAAATTCTGCTGCTAGAGCAATGGGAGGTTTGCTTTTCTAAATACATATTCCTGTATTGTAAACTGATAGAGTTCAAAAATAATTCTTAACAAACAGCAGTTACAATTTTTCAAAACTGGCCAATGATATCCTCCAAAGATAGGGACAGAATGAATGCCTTTGCTGATTGCATGACCAATCATCTTCTATCAATACTGATTATCTTGTAGTTTCTGGGACTTGTTTCAATTTGTTGTTTAGAGTAAAGTGGTAGTGTTACAGTTATTCCATCACTCAAGAGAAAGTTTTTTTAAAAAGTAAGAAAAAGGTGTCTCTTTTACCAAAGTCCATATCTGGCTTTTAAAAATGAATTTTTATAAAATAATTTGTGTACTTTTTTCATCCTGATAAGAAGTAACTTACTCTTGGTCTCAGTAAATCAGTTGTTATTTTAAAAGTCTTCAAATGTACATTTATGGAGTTTTCTCCAATCTTTACTTTTCTACTAAATGTTTAAGGAAGCTGCTTATTTCATTATATTAAGAGGCTACTGGTCAGGCTACCTACCCCAAAGGTGGCAATGAAAAATATCATCTGCGGTAAACTTTCAGAGTCATTTCAATATTGAAATTTTGAAGGCATTCTTATGGCAGACGGTGAGGAGGAAGAAAAAGTACTTGGGTTTTGTTTTATTATTAAGTAACCACAAACACTCCTTTTGTGTGCTTACAACTTAAATGTAGTGATGAGTAAAATACAAATCAGCATGTAATGAAGAAGACAGCATCATTCCCAGAGATACAAACAGAAATAGGAGGCAAGGAGTTTTCCAGGAAAGGGGCATGTGGGCCAACCCCACCTTTTAGTCTAGAGGTTAAAGGTAACTCCAAACCAAGAGAAGATGGGCAAAGTTTGTCCTGAGCAGCAAGAAATCACCTTTCTCCCTGTCACCTCTTCTACCTCCTAGCCCCAGCTCCTACTCCTAAGGTCTTCATGCTCCCCTAGGATTTCCTCCATGATCCAGACCTCTGCTGTATTAGCCATCCTTTTCCATGGCTATCCGTCTCAGGTGGCTGATGAATATATCCTTTGCTAATTTATTAATGAATGCCACAGATTATCAGTTGAACCTGGGTAATATGCCAATCTTTTATCTATTTAAACTTTTATAGACTGTCTACTACCCAAAAAGAAGTGAGGTATTTTCCAACAAAAACCAATGATATAACAAAATAAATGATGAAAACCCAAAGACAAAAAGAAATCAAAATCAGTTAAGGGGGTATGAAAAGCTATAATGAAATCTTAAAATTGCTTAGGTCAGTTATCAGTACTGTACCCAAACCCAATATAGTTAGCTTTACAACTCCTGATATCCAAAGCAACCAAGGAAACAGCTGTACACTTTGATTAATTTTAAGAAGATGTATGACTTAGAAAAATCATATAACAACCTCTGAAGTGTCTTGGTTTCCCCATTGATAAAATGGGAGATAAAATAATATCTACCTTATTTACTTCTTACGATCTTACAAGGGCTAAATAAATATACATAAAGTGAAGACACACTTCAGTAATTTTTACAGTGTTGGCTATCATTATTACTATTGGTATTATTATTTCCTCATTATAGATGAATTTTCTTGTTCCTAAACACTGGGAAAAAATGAGGTAGAGGGACAATACAAACACAATTCATAATATTCCTTGTAGTAATTTTCCCCCAAACACAGATATGCTCCACAAATAGCTACTTCTTAGATTAAATCTGCATAGCCATTGGCATACAGTTTAAATTATTTAATGATTCCTCAACTTTTTCTATTAATTTCAGAAATCTTCTCCTTGTTGGATAAGAGGGCTTTTACTGCATGTCTTTATTACAGATGAAGCAACTGACACTTGGGCAGTTAAAGTAACACTTAATTAGCTCTCCTTCCGACCTCTAATTAAGGAAGAGAGAAAAGCAAAGGGTAGAGTTTATAACCCAGAAAGGAACAACAAATCTGGGCAGTTGGCTGATGGGAGACTTTATTTTAGCACCTGGGAATGTAAGGAAAATGGCTCCAATTTTCACTTGATCTAGGACTAATGCTACCTCAAGCCAAGAAGGAAAGGAGTGATTTCAGAAACTTAGATTATGGGATCCACTGAAATATGGGTAGGGGTAAAAAACTAAGGTGGGGATAATTTACTGAAAAATGACCACTCTTTCAAGAAGTAGTCAGCTCTTGCAAAGAACACAGCAGACTAGATGTTTATGCTTTTTATTTGTTTGAAATGGGATAAAGGAGTAAAAAAACAGATCAGGTTAAAGATTTGAACAATTAGGTATTGAGACTTGAGAGCCACACAAAATGTGAGACTCCTCAAAAGGTGTCAGTGGATAACTACAGAAATGTATTCACTCATTTATGCAGCAGAGTGATTTCCAATCAATGGATTCCTGGTTATGATGGCTTTCTTCCTCAGTAGCCCCTGTGAGTCAGAGGCAGAAAGGATCCCAGCCCTCAGCTGCAGTACCAAGGTCTCCTAGTGCGAATTCAGTCCAGGGATAAACTGACTTTATTGCCTTTCTACAGGAATATCTGAAGTAATCATGTGAGGCAAAGGGACAATATAGCCAAGAAAAGGCACCCAAGTTAGCAGGAAAGTGGAAGCAGAATAAATTTAAAGAAGAGATAGAAAGAATAGAATTTTGTAGTGGTTTAGGAGAGGCAAAAGATTAAAAATAATTAACTACCTTGTCCTTCTTCTGACTGCTTTCCTTTCTTTTAATACGACTGAAGATGAATGGCTTATTTAGTCAGTTGAAACACAGTGCCATAGAACCTGGGGGTGGCCATAAACTAAGGGAATATGGCGCGGATAACTTCTAGGGGATTAATGGGCTTTGGAACCTCTTTGTGTGGCTGCCAAAGTTCCATCTTGCAAATAAGCATTAGTCTGCTTTTCAAGACTAACGAAAATGAAGGAAGAGTAAAGCGCTTTTGAAAACTAAAACTTTCTCCCTGCTTTCCACATTCACCCTACTGTGTTCTAATACCAATGGCAATTAATTCAGCTGGAAGCCCCACGCTGCTGCTTTTCTTCTTTCGTTCCCTCTGGCACCCCGAGGACCCCAATAATTTTCGAATGGAGAGGTCTGGATTTTAATGTATTGATGTGGGTATTTCCTCCCACAGCCACTGGTGCTTTATTTTTTAAAAATTAAATACATGACAGAGCCAGAGAAAATTTAATTTATGGGAACAGAAACCTAAAGACAACTGAAGAGATCTAGTATGTAAATCAATACCCAAAATGACTCACTAACAGTTCTCATCAACAATTTTTTTCTTCCAAAAATTATAATTACATCTGGTAGAATGAAATAGAAGTAAAGGAACTAAAAGCAGGAGAGGCCTTCACATACCCATGTTTTCCTTTGATAAGGCATCATCTGAACAAACATTTTCAAAAGAGCATTTTAAAATAGCTTTCCTAGAAAAAGAATTTGACAGATTTAGTTTCAAAAGATCAATCATGTATACTTAAATGGCCATTTTTGCATATTCATGGATAATTACAAATTATAAATATATTTCTTTATTTTGAGGTACTTTTCCTTGGTTGTTTTATACAGTAAGACAGCACAATACAGTGAAAAACCAAAGGGAAATAATATTGATCTAAGCTCTCACCTGGTGAAAAGCACTAATGATCCACCAAGTACCTTACATGGGCTTTTTCATGTAATCTTCCCCTAAAAAACCTACTAGGGAATTGCTACTCTTATTTTATAAAGAAACTGAAGCTCTGAGAAATTTGACAATGTAGGAAACAGTTGAGCATAACACAGCTAAATTCTGTCAGACTGCAAAATCCATGCTTTTCCCATGACACTGTATTGCTGACTTAGAGTCAGAAAACATTTGTTCAAGTGCATTTTCTCTAACCATAAGATCTTGAGAAAGCCACTTAGTTTCTCTAAATCATAAGTTTTTCATCTTTTAAATAGAGATGATTATGATATACTCCCTATTTGATGGGGTTATTATGAAGTATAACTAAGATAAGACAGTAAGGCCTTTTTAAAAATTTAATTATTCATCCTCTGAAAAAGGACAAAGAATAAGAGAAGGACTATCATATTGGAGTCAGACTTTGTCTTTGAGCAGGACTCCTTTTAATACAGCACTGATTACCGTTCTTCAAAAAAATAGGTAAATAAACTGTGTGGTTGGTTCAATGATAAACACTAAAACTTGTCATCAGTAGCTTATCAGTTCATTATAAAGGCCTGTTTCTGGTTTGCACTATTTTTAAAACAAACACCTGCTTCTCATCTGCTTGCTCACATGATATTAATCTTCGCTAGTTCTGCTTCAACATATTTGTATAAACATAAAACTTTCTCCATACTCTAAAACTACTACTTATCACCTTAATTATTTCTTAATTCTTATCATCTTTAATTCTTCTAGAAAATTTTGATGTTTCCCTAGAGAAAAAGAATCAAGAATCAGGGGGAAATGTCATAATTATTAATCCAATGTATATATACATTTTAATTTTATCATAATACTTGTCAGTAAAAAAAAAAAAATACCTTTTCCTTCTTCTAAATTTGGACTTCTTCTTTTCTGTTGTGTTTTTGGAAACTTGCATCTATAAAATAACAAAAAGACAATTTAGTTCAAATGGGACAAGATGAGTTCAGTAAGATAATGGGTCCTATATGGTCCAAGTAATTTAGTCCAGAAGAAAAACTCTGGCCCACTGCTCTCAAACAATTGACTTGGAACCCCAAGTCAACCACTTCATAGTCACTACAATTACACTGATCTGTTCAACTTCCAGGAATAGTTGACTAATCCAACATGAGTCCCCCTCTCCCATGTCCATTCCCCCTTCTCACTTCACAAATATATAATAACACTAGGTAAAACAATCTTTAAGTTTTAAAACAGACATGACCTTTAAAGAAGGAATAAGAACTATACATATGCCAGAAACATGAGGAGTGCAAATGTATACAGATAGGAAGTGATATGGTAAAGGCCTACAAAAAATGTATACCAGGATAGCACCAAAGGAGTTTGGGATTTTAATATCTAGGCAAAGACTAGATGTAGAGAAATTGGCACCTCCATACATTGTTGGTGGGACCATGAAATGGAGCCACTTTGGAATACAGTTTGACAGTTCTTCAAGATGTCAAACAGAGAATTACCTCATGATTCAGCAATTCTACTCCTAGGTATATACTCAAGAGAAATAAAAACATTATGTCCATATAATAAATTGCATACAAATGTTCATAGCAGCATTATTCATAATAGCTCCAAAGTAGGAACAACCCAATGTCCATCAATGGATAGATAATAGTCTATCCATAAAATGGAATATTATTTAACCTTTAAAAACAAAGTCCTATTAATACTAAAATATGAATCAATCTTGAAGCCATTATGCTAAGTGGAAAGTGAAAAAGTCAGACACAAAGACCACACGTTGTATGAAACCACTTATCCAAAATGTCCATAAAAAGGCAAATCCATAGAGACAGAGATATATTAGAAGTTGTCAGGGATTACTGGAAGATGGGAAATGAGCGGTGACTGCTAATGGGTATGAGGTTTCTTTTGGGATGATGAAGAAATGTTCGAAATTTATATAGCAGTATTGATTGCAAAACTGTGATTATACTAAAAACCACTAAACTGCATACTTGAAATGAGTGAATAAATTACATCTCAATGAAGGTATAATTTTTAAAAAAATTTGGTGATATAGAAAAATGGAAAGTAAGGAGATAGAATAGAATGTACCAATAATTAACAAAAGGAACCCAACGTAGCAGTATTACTGTTAGAAAAAAGCATAATCAGAGATAAAAAAGGGTTATTACCTAATGCTAAAAGAAATGATCCACCTAGAAAATATAGCAGTCCTGACCTGTATATACCTAGAATCCCAGCCCTAAAATATGTAAAACAGAAAAGAATCATAAGTAGAAACTGATAAATCTATAGTTAAAATGAGATATTTTAACTCACTTCTCATACAAAGGTGATAAAGTAAAAAAAATTAGCAAAGAAACAGGAGCATTCAACAACACAAATAAGTAATAAATTTAATCTAATAAACACATATCAATCCTGGCACTGAATAATTAAGGAATACATAGTTTTCAAGCCTGAAACATTCACAAATTTGACCATGTACTAGGTCACAAAGGAAGCCTCAAAATATTAAAGTAATCTCTTTATTTTATAGACCATAGTCACTGGCTAAAATGCAATAAAATAAGAACTCAAAGCTCAAAAGATGGCTGAATAGGGACACCTGGGTGGCTCAGCTGGTTAAGCGGCTGCCTTCGGCTCAGGTCATGTTCCCAGTGTCCTGGGATCGAGTCCCACATCAGGCTCCTTGCTCGGCAGGGAGCCTGCTTCTCCCTCTGCCTCTGCCTGCCTCTCTGTCTGCCTGTGCTTGCTCTCAATCTCTCTAACAAATAAATAAATAAATAAATCTTAAAAAAAAAAAAAAGATGGCTGAATAAAATTTGTAGTCAATTCATAGATGTAGGAGAATTATATTCTCCCATGAACCTACCCATGATAAGAGTTATGATCTATGTCATTTAGATCAGAATTATTGTCTCACATTATAGTTATTGGTATATGTGACTTATCTTCTCACTGGGTAATACCTTTGTCTCCATGCCAAACCTTGCATGCTACAGATGCATGTGGAGTATTGTGGAATAAATGAATGAATAAATGTTCAGAGAAAGATACAGTAAAAAAATATATCACTAGGGAAAAAAAATAGTGCCAGTGTTACTGTCCATTCTGTACCATCGTGGTTGTTAAGCATTTAGCAAATTCATACAATTTGCCCTCATCTTCTAAGACAGAACCTCAATGCAATTGTCACCACAATGTTTGTTAGCTTCTTTTATTTGTCTTTTCCCTTTAACCTGCTAAAATGAGCAGTTTCTTAGCCCATTTTGTCTAAATCTTTCACAGTTACACTGATCTTAATTTTACTGATCCTGAATCAAGCATCCACACTGCAAGGGTGGGAACAATTTTTTTTTTTTTTTTTACATATCAAATGTTCAGCAGCTAGCAGAGTGCCATTCACATTGTATGTTCAAAAGCATTAACTATAATGAGATGAAGGTTGAATTTAATAACTCCCAAAGCATTATTAAACAGCTTAAATACCTTAATAACCATTCGAAAGAAGTTTGTATGAAACACTCAGGGAATTCATATTATGATGCGAAATCATAGGTTTTTTTGTGTGTGTATGGTTGTGTGTGTGTGTGTGTGTGTGTGTGTGTGTGATCTGCAACCACAAGGTAATATTCAAATATTTTTCCAGCCTTGTTTCATATATATACACATAAAAGTAAATAAGGCAAAAAAAATATGGAAATATTATTGTCTAACTCATTGTTCTACATCTCCAAAGACAATGTAGAACATTATTTCTATCTTGTTATTCACAATCAGCCTAAATTATGTCCATATTTGAGTGTAAAGTGAAAGAGTTGCTATAAGGGGAAATAAGATTAAAGTAACAAAGTACAAACTACTTCATAGGTATTAATAGGAAGAAGTACTGTTAAATAGCTACCATAAATCAGGGAGATTTCTGTTAGAGATAATAAATTCCTTTCTACTTTCTTAAATATTCCGTAGCAGCCAAAATGAACTAGTCAGTATTGCCAAATGCCCTGTACTTTCCAGCTCCAAGCCTTGATAAAATATGCTATGATGGAGAAGAGCATGGAATTTGGAATGACAGGATCATGATTTGAATTTAATCCCTGCTACTTACTAGCTGTATCACTTCTGGTAAATCACTGACCACTGGAATATCTAGCAAGAGTCTGGTATAAAGCAGACACTAAGTATTTTCTGACTAAATGACCATTCGGGATTTCAGGATCTTCTTTTATAACTACTGCTAAAAAATAACTATCTCAAAGCATTTGGGAGTAAGGTGAAATTAAATAACATCCCAGAAGGTATCTAACAGTGCTCAACAGTTAGTCAATGTTCAATCATTATTCAACCTGTTATACTAGTCCACTGGGCTAGTGTCAGAGTTCTATCCTTTTTCCTTAGAGTATATAACAGAACTTGGCACTTTGGTACGGTTGGACTTACAGGAGTCCATTAGTTTCCCAAGACTGTCCTAACAAAGTAACATAAACTTGTAAAGCATCAGAAACTTATTTATTTATAGTTCCGTAGGACAGAAGTTTGCCTGTTATGGACAGACTCTTAATGATGCTTGTCATTGGATGAGGGCCCAACTAATCCAGGATGACTTCATACTAAAGCCTTACCTTAATTACATCTGCAAAGATCCTTAATTCTAAATAAGGTCATATTCTGAAGTTCCTGGAGAATGTATTTTCTGGGGACTACTATTCAACCCACAAGTAGATACTATAATCTTTATGTCATCCTTTCCACTTTTCTTCCTGTGTTACATTTGATTCGCCTATGTTGTCGAGCCTCATGCTATTCAGAGTAGGACTGCTGTGTGCAGAATTAGCAACACCTGAGAGTTTGTTAGACATGCAAATTCTCATGCCCATCCTAGGCCTACTGAATCAGAAACTCAGGAGTGGGGCTCAGAAATCCATATTTAAATAAGTTCTTCAGGTGACTTCTACCCCAACTCGTGTTTTCTAGGCCTTAGTCTAGCCTACAACGCATCAGTACAAATACAGTGTTATATACTGTCATTGATTTTACAGAAACCAAAGCAAGTATTAATTCTTTTCTTGCTAGACGTAGAGGCATCTACAAGAGGCATATGTAGAGAAAGAAAATGCCATTTATTGAAAAAAATATATTTATTTAATGATAATTAGGACTGCTGACTGGAATGGCAAATGGTAGAATTGCTTTTAGTCGCCAAAGACATATAATCTCTAAGAATTGTGTTTACATCAGATTTATATAATCTACATAAAGTGACTTGACGTTGCCCATTTCCTTAAGTCACTATTCATCTAAATGAAAATCACTTTATTTTTAAGAAGAAGAACTTTGTTGGCTGTGTTAAATCTGAGGGCATAAAATTTTGATTTAGCATTTTATGCTCAAAGAAGACATAAATATGTTTTGTAACCTTCCATTGAGAGTAATTGTCAATGATCACTAAAGAGCTGCCTATTTTGACAGAATTTCCAAATGTGAATCTGTGCCTTGAATAATGTATACAAACTCCTTGTCAAAAGTTATCATATAGAAGGAAAAGCCAATATTCTTATTTCTCTTTGGAAAATCTGTTGGGAAAATCTGCTTGGAATAAGGATGATAACTAGTTTTATGCAGCATTGTAAATGATGGCTATTACTTAATCTGAGTATCCGGAGAGTACAAATAATAAAGTTAAGTCTTTGGGCCTAGATATGATTGTTTTCACTCTTCTTTGAAAAGGGGGGAAATTAAAATAATCATTTTCTAGCCCTATTTTAAACAAGATTTTAACAGAGAGAATACAAATCTAGTGCTTCTTACATAAATGTCACTCAATTACCATATGCTCCAGTCCAGTCATTCTTAGTAGAACTCAGTATTCCTGCGAGATTTGGACAATATCAGAGATCAGTGCCTGGCAATATGACTTATAAATATCTTGCTGTCCCTTGCACTACCTTTAGCCATGTGTAAGTTCTCACTAAAGCACTGTGGATTTCTCTGCTTTGAGGGGCTTAGCAGAGAAAACAGTGGAGTCTGTATTCAAGCAGTGAGCTGAGACAGAGAAGAGTATTTTCCCTAAAAATAGAAGTTGACCACCAGACCACCTTAAGTAGAAGACATGAAAGACTTTCTATTAACACCTCCCAATCCTTGTTGAGGATACAAGTAACAGCACATTTGAAGAAACTCTATGATTAGCTACATCACTGATAATTTTTAACGTCTTGGATTTAATTTTTTTAATGGTCTTTGACTATCTACACTAGGGATAAAACATACAAAATCAGGAGGGTTTTTTTTTTTTAATAGGACAGGTTTCTCTCAATCTATAAAGAGATTAAGAATACTAAATGCTAACGGAAACAGGGTGTCCAGGGAGTACAAAACCTGCATGAAAAGCAGAATTTATGTCACAGTTGTTTATCTCATTGAATAGTACCAGCAAATTTGATTATTTGACCTCTATTTGGAGACTAAAAATCCAAGTTCGTTGCAAACAATTCATGTTAGCACATAGTTTTTCCTAAAGTCACTGGTTATTTTAGCAAGAGGAAAACATAGGGTCAGTCTCTAAGGAAGACTTCCTGGAATAGACATACAGGACTACCCCAAGATATTATAGGTTTAGTTCCAGACCACTGCAACAGAGTGAATATTGCAATAAAGTGAGTCAAATTAATTTTTTGGTTTCCCAGTGCATATAAAATTGTTTAGACTATCCTGTAGTCTGTTAAGTGTGCAAAGCATTATGTCTATAAAAACAATGTACAAAGCTTAATTAAAAAATACTTCATTGCTAAAAAAAATGCTAACCATCATTTGAGTTTTCAAAGTCCTAGTCTTTTTCCTGGTGGAGGGTCTTGCCTCAATGTTGATGGCTGCTGACGGATCAGGGTAGTGATTGCTGAAGGCTGAGGTGGCTGTGGAAATTTCTTAAAATAAAGCAACAGTGAAGTTTGCTACATCAATTGCCACTTCCTTTTACAAACAATTTCTCTGTAGTATGTGATGCTGTTTGAAGGCATTTTACCCATAATACCACTTTCAAAATTGGAGTCAATCCTTTCAAACCTTGCCACTGTTTTATCAACGAATTTTGTTATATTCGAAATCCTTTGTTGGCATTTCAACAATCTTCACAGCATCTGCACCAGGAGTAGATTCCATCTTAAGAAACCACTTTCTTTACTCGTCCATAAGAAGCAACTCCTCATCCATTCAAGTTTTATCATGAGTTTGCAGCAATTCAGTCCCATCTTCAGGCTCCACTTCTGAGTTTAGTTTTCATGCTATTTCTACCATATCTGCAGTTACTTCCCACTGAAGTCCTAATATCTCAATGTCATCCATGAGGGTTGGAATCAATTTCTTCAAAATTCCTGTTAAGTTGATATTTTGACCTCTTGCCATGACCTAATGACTTTTAGATGGTGAATCTTTTCCAGAAGGTTTTTGATTTACTTTGCCCAAATCCATCAGAGGAATCACTCTCTATGGCAACCACAGCCTTTTGAAATGTATTTCTTAAGTAATAAGACTTGAAATTTGAAATTACAGCTCTTGATCCATGGGCTGCAGAATGGACGTTGAATTAGCAGGTATGAAATCAACATTACTCTCATTGTATATCTCCATTGTAGCTCATGGGCGACTATGTGCACTGTCAATGAGCAGTAATATTTTGGAAGGAATCTTTTTTTTGTTTTCCTGAGCAGTAGGTCTCAACAGTGGGCTTAAAATATTCAGTAAAACATGTTGTAAGCAGAGATACTGTCATCCAGGCTTTGTTGTTCCATATATATAGAGCACAGGCAGAATAGATAATTTAGCATAATTCTTGAGGGCCCTAGGATTTTTGACTGGTTAATGACCACTGGTTTCAACTTAAAGTCTCTTCTAACAAGAGAGTCAGCCTACCCTGTGAAGCTTTGAAGCCAGGCATTGAATTCTCCTTTCTAGCTACAAAAGTCCTAGATGGCATCTTTTTCTAAAATAAAGCTATTTCATCTACAGTGAAAAAGAGTTGTTTAATGGAGCCACATTCATAAATTATGTTAGCTAGATCTTCTGGATAACTTGCTGTGGCTTCTACATCAACACTTACTGCTTTACCTTAAACTTTTATAAAGACAGCTTCTTTCCTTCAACCTTACGAATCAATCTCTGATATCTTCAAATTTTTCTTCTATAGCTCCCTCACCTCTCTCAGCCTTCACAGAATTGAAGACACATTTCTCCTCTATCCCTCAGGTTCCTCCCACTCCCACTGCCCATCTTATGAGAATGATGAGGAGATCAATCTGGCTAAAGTCAGATCCATGGGGTGAAAGTCAAAGCAAAGAAAGGGTTAAGCAAATACATAAATCCCAAAGTAAACTCCCTCCCCCACCCTTAACATTTAAAGAGCAGGGGTGCCTGGCTGGCTCTGGTAGAAGACCATGCAAACCTTGATCTTTAGGTTATGAGTTCAAGCACCACACTGGGTGCAGAGATTACTGCATTTAAAACTTTAAATAAACAAATAAAATTTAAAGAGCAAATACAATCATCTGCACCAGAAAACAGGTACTCTGAGTCAAGGGATCTTTGCTTGCTCTTATAAATGGTACATAAAAAGCTTTGGATACCCAAGATTAATCCATTTTGTTTAGTTTTGTATTTTACTGCTAATAGTTATCCTATAGAATTCCTATAGATTGTAATTCAAGATAAAAGAAGTAAACCTTGCAACCTAATTAAGCATCTTTAGTTATCGAGTTTTAAAGAGTACCATGTTAAAAGTGACTCCCCCAAGGGCTCCCAGCTGGCTGAGTCAGTGGAGCATGCAACTCTTGATCTCCAGGTTTTGAGTTCAAGCCCCAAGTTGGGTGTAGAGATGACTTAAAAACAGAATCTTAAAAACAACAACAACAACAACAACAACAACAAAACACTTCCCTGGAAGTCTGTTTCACAACACTGCCTTATGGTGGTGCAGTTTCCCAGTTACCCTCCATGTTTTGAGTACAAGTTAATTGAAATTAGTATGAAAATAACTTTCTACGTTAAGATTTCCGCTGATGATTTAAAGTGATAAATGGATAATTTCTATATATATTAATATATTTTTCTATGTATTTTAAAAATGCAAATGCACAACAAAATAGTGCAATTACATTTTAAAATTTAGATTTCAGGTGATGAAAATATTATCTATTTTGATCAGGGATGGTAGTTACATGAGTGTATACACATTTAAGAAAAACTCACGAAATTCTACACTTAGTATCTTCCACAGTGTTTAAATTTTAACCTCAATTATAAAGTTAAATTAAGGGGCGCCTGTGTGGCTCAGTGGGTTAAAGCCTCTGCCTTCAGCTCGGGTCATGATCCCAGGGTCCTGGGATGGAGCCCCGCATTGGGCTCTCTGCTCAGCAGGGAGCCTGCTTCCCTTCCTCTCTCTCTGCTTGCCTCTCTGCCTACTTGTGATCTCTCTCTGTCAAATAAATAAATAAAATCTTAAAAAAAAAGTTAAATTAAGAAAAAGTTAAGCCAAATGAAAGAAAACTATAGTAATTAACAGTATAGTAAATGGCAAAATGGTGACAGAATACCTGAATGATTCAAGTCTGGGGAACACTGGCCTATAGAAAGGTGAATGATGCCCAAGAGTAGAATCCAAAAGGAAACTAAATGAGTTTTCAATTCTGACTGTGACTCTTCCCAAGGGGTTCCTCTGTTTACTATTCTTTTCAAAGATTTCTCTCTGCCTGGGGCTAGAAGCCAGCAGTAGGGATCTATTATAATATTTATCTTTGGGGAAGGATACATATAAAGCTAGTGAATCAAGTGAGCTGCAGTACATGAATTCCATATTAATTGAGTTCAGTACATGAATTCCATATTAATAGCAAACTTATTAATTAACACAAATATCTAGACATCTAGTCATAAAATGTAGGCAACTTATCTTGTGACAGGGCTAATGAAAATTTCCTGCTTATTATTAAGAATTTTTGCAATAATCTTGGGGAAAAATATTTTTTCATCAGAAAATATAATAGCCTAATTTCCTCATACATAAATGTATAAACCAAGACAATGGTCATTAATTTTGTCTTTCAAAGTGTTACAAGTTAAACTCTTGGCACTAATAAAAGTGAAGTGTTAAGAAAAAAGATACATACAGAGATAATTTCTGTATATAAGACAAAAAAAATTAGAAAACATAATGACAAGGAGATCCTTTTCTAATTAGTAATACTATCTGAGATAGTCTTAAATAGAAATATGTAAAATTCTACATTAAAAAAACTAAAGGGAAATAGAGGGACAACTTGTATTTCTACATGGGTGCATGGGTGTATTTAATATTATAAACATATAATTTCTCCCTAAATTAACCCATAGATTTTCTACATTACCAATCATCATCTCATCACAATTTTTCTTAAGGCTTCAACTGTATAATTCTAAAGTTCATTTGTATATAGTTAAAACTATTTAACTTGTGCCTTTATTGGGTTTCTACAGGAAAGGCAAGGTAGGGTAGGGTGAACAATTCAGGACTGGCTAGTTTCAATAATTCTGGAGGGCTCTGGCCTATAGGAATGGTCTCCAGTTGCCTGGTATTCAATTATGGGATGATTGAGGGCAATGGAAATATTGGCTTGGTATTTCAGAGTTTGCTAAGAAGTTAGTTGAGGCATAAGGGTTTAGAACTGGTTGATTTGCATATGAAAGATGTATCCTTTGCTACTGGTAAGGAGTAGCCTTCCCCGGCCAGAAAGGCTTTTCAAAATGTCAAAACATCATAATATACAGAAAATATATACATACATTATACATACACACACATACAAAAACACACATATATGCAAAGACACAATACAATCTGAAAAAGTAAACAGATAAGAACTACAAAAACAATTTTTAAAGATTATACTAATGAAGGATCACAAATACACAGGTTAAAGAAAAGATAATAACTAAACCAATTTGAAATTTAAGAGCCAATAGATGGATAGAGAAGTAGGCATTCTGACATATTAAATGTCATATGTCACATGGTGAAGATGGCAAATATTATAAAGAAGATAAAAAAGAATAAAGAAGGGAAACATTACTTGTTAGTCAATAAATGGTATTGGAATAACTGGCAGTGTAGGAAAGACAAATATCTTTTTCCTCTACCCTTCTAACTTATCCAGGGGGACCTCTGTAACAAAATAAAACAGATTAACAAGAGAAAAAGCATATAGATTTAGGGGCACATGGGTGGCTCAGTCAGTTGATTGTCTAACTCTTGATTTCAGCTCAGGTCATGATCTCTGGCTCCTGGGATCAAGCCCCAACTCAGCTCCATGCTTAGTGGGGTGATTGCTTGGGGGTTCTCTTTAATAAGTAAATAAATCTTTAAAAAAGAGCAAACAAAAACAGCATACAGATTTATTTAATGTTTTATGAGACATGGCAGCCTTCATTAAGGACATGAACATCCAAAGAAGCAGTTAAACCTGAGTTTTTAAGCTAGGTTTGAAGAGTAGAAGGTCATGGGAAAATGTGACAGGACATGAAAGGGTAGGAGTTAAGTGTAGTAAACTGTGGAAATGGCGAGGCTTACTCCCTCACATTCTTCTCAGCTTCCCTCTACCTTCAGAGATAAGAAAGCTCCTTTCCTTCCATTATAAGGATGACATCTTCCATTATAAGGATGACATCTTACATCTTATAATCTGCTCCAGGAAAAGTCAGAAAATTCTTCCTGCACCTGCCATTTCATAAATTCTTTCAGCTTGAAATATTCAATATACCAAGATGCCATCTTTGGGGTAGCATGTCCTGAACCCTATCTTAGCAAGCTGAATAAAATTTTTATACCCTATCCTCATATCTCATATAAAAATAAATCCTTATTCCCATAATAGCTAACATTTGTGAAATGTTTTCTATGTTGTAAGCACTATGTTATGTGCTTTACACAACTTGTTAGAGCAATATTTACACAAATTGTCAGAGTCTGAGTCTTTGCAATACTTCCATTCTTCCCACTTAATGGGAAATTGAGAGCTTACAGAGTTAAGTAGCTAATTTCAGATCATACTGCTAGTAGGTGACAGAGCCAGGATTGCTACCTCAACAGTCTACCTCTAGATGTTCTTCTTCTTACTCACTCCACTGCATTATTATCTCTGAAGAAGAGTATGCTAAGTAAGATATAAAAAAATCTCAGAAATGCAGATATGACCACATACAAATATTTAACCTCTATATTTCCAGGAAAAAAATAATAGAAAAACAAGCAATATGCTGGGAAAAGCATCTACTGAAATGATGACAAAAATTTCTATTTTCATTACTAGCATATAAAGTATTCATATAGATTTACAAGATAATATTAAGAACTCAGACACAGACAATTTATTACAAGTCACAGAAATGCAAATTAAAACAACAAAGTATTGTGTACACTGGCGACAACATTTTTATGTGAGAACACCTGTCACTGACTGTTGCATTTGCATGTACTGCCTGTGAGAGTGAACAACCTGATGTATTCCTATCACTGTCCCAGGGATCCTTCTACTGGGAGCTGTCAGAAGGAAACCAAATATGTGGTGGGAAAGGAAGCAATATCCATGGAGATTTTCATCAAAGTGTGACCAACAGGAATAAAAGAAAGATTAAATGAATCACGACATATTTTGTTTAATAAAAGGACAGTCTTTCAAAGCATGTCACAAAAGCTCTAAAATCCTCAAAGAAAAAAAGTTTTAATATGTTAAATACAGCAAAAGAATTACAAAAAAGGAAAACTGAGAAAATGTTTGCAGCATATTAACAAAGTATTAACAATCAATAATTAAAGAGAACACCTAGAATTCAATAAAAAAAAAAATGAGAGAGAGAGAAGCCAGTCTATGGAAGAAACAGGCAAGGGTATAAATAGTCAGTTTTCAGAAGAAATACAATGTCCAATAAATGCATTAAGAAGTGTTCCAACAGGGCGCCTGGGTGGCTCAGTCAGTTAAATGTCTGCCTTTGGCTTAGGTCATTATCCTGAGGTCTGAACCCTGCATCAGGCTCCCTGCTTCTCCCCCTCCTGCTGCTGCCCCCACTTGTGCATGCTCTCTCTCTCTCTCTCAAATAAATAAATAAAATCTAAAAAAATGTGCCCAACCTCATTAAAGTAAAAAAAAAAAATAGATAACAGCAAATGAAAACAATGTTATTGTCATTTTATATCTCCTTTTAAATATTGGCAAATATGTAAAGATATCTAAAGCTGGCAAGAGAATAGGAAAAGCACTGGTAGGAGTACTCAGACATAACTGTTTTGAAGAGAATCTGACAATGCTTGACTGGAATTTTTAACTTTTATTTTGAAATAATTTTAGATTCACAGAAACTTACATATATAGCTCAAAAGAGTTCCCACATGGTCTTCACCCAGCCTCTCCCAATGTTAACATTATACGAAATCATAGTACAATTATCAAAACAAGAAATTTACATTGCTGCAAAACCATTAACTGAATAAAGACCTAATTCAAATTTCATGAGTTTTCCCAGTGATATCCTTTTTCTGTTTGAGGATCCAAAGTAGGATCTCAGATTACATTTGGTTGTTACACCTCCATAGTTTCCCTCAATATGTAACAATTTTTCAGTCTTTCCTTATATATAAACAAATTTTAAATACTCACATCCTTTACCCCAGCCATTTCACTTATAGGAATTATTCTGTTGAATTTGTGCAAAAATGTACAAGGATGCTTATTTCCAGATTTTGAAATAGTAAAATGTTAGAGATGGGACAACAAGGGGGGTAGAAAATGACTTGAACTTTCCATTTTACACATTTTGTAACCTTTGGTATTTTCTCCCTAGGATGTATTACATAAATTTATAATGAAAATAAAATAAAATAATTTATAAAGAAAAAAGACTGGTAATAGCTAGAGTTGGCATGTTAAGGCAGTTTAGACATTCCCTTACACTAGTAACAGGACTGTAATCGGTACCATAATGTTGGGGGATTTTTTTGGATGGGAGATGTTTAGCAATTTGACAAAATTGAAAAATGTGCCTACTCTTTGACTCAGCAAGTTCTCTTCTAGCAATTTTTAGTGTAGAAATATTTACAGAAACATTTAGAGATTTGTGTACAATGATGTTGCTGCATTTTTATTTATAATTTTGCTAATCCAGAATCAACCTAAATGTCCAGGAGACTGTTCAATAAATGAAGAAGCTTCTATAAAAAGATATGTTATGCAAATGGGATAGATCTGGTATATCCGGTACATTTCTGACTTTCTCATTCTTCTCAGATGTGCACAATATATTATTGAATGAAAAAAATAAGGTTTAATTCATTACATTCATGTTAATAAAGTATATATATTTTATACACATAAATATTATATATTGTTTATTCACATTTATTTGCACATATACTACATATATTTATACATGCATAAAGTATATAAAACTATTAACAGCGGCTTTTCTTTCAGAAGTGAAATTATAGTTGGGAAAGAATTTATATCTGCTCTTTTTTGTTTTCTCACAATGCTACTTCACTAATTAAAAAAAAAACCCAACTCTTAAAAGTAATAAGAACTATAAGGAAACATGAAAAAGATTTGTGATATAATACATAAATGGAAACATTAACAGCACACTGCTCAATGATTAAAACTATGCAAATAAACATGCATATAGAAACAACTGTAAACAAATGCAAAAATTAATTAAAAATTTTTAATCATAGGGATGGATTTTAGATGATTTAAAAAGTTCTGTCCCTCAGACTCTTAATGTCATAAAACAAACTGAGGGGGGTGGGGGGGAAAGGGGTTGGGAGAGGGTGGTGGGGTTACATTATATGTTTAAATAAAAAAAAGCTTAAATAAAAAAAAAGTTCTGTCCCTCAAATATAATGTTATTATATTACTTTGAAAAAATTAAATCATGATTAAAATGTGGGAGTTAATTTTAAAAAGAAACTTTGACATAATCTTACCTAATAGAACTATGATGCTATCATAAATCTGAAAATTTTAAATATTCTTAAATCCTTCCTATTTCTTAGAAATTAGAAAAGTACTAGGCATTTATTAAGCAAGCACCTACTAAGATACAGTAAACCCAAACCTATTATAATTGTTTTTCATGTTACCTTTATAACACTCACACAAGGTAATTATTATGGTTTCCAAAACAAAGAAGTCACACATCTAAGTAGCAGAACTAGCCACAGAAGTCAGATCTGGTTCATTCATAAGTTTCTATTCTGTCCACCACAATATGCTGTTTCCTGAATACTTGGTTTTATATTTAAACATCTTTCAGAATCTGTAACAGGCAACAGAATCAGCTACTCCACCCATTTCCTGATATACTACTATTTTTATTCTTTCATTTCATTCTTTCTAGCGCCAACTGACCTGGATTATTTACTCTGGTCTGCACAAGTCCTTTGACATTCTAAAATTACTTACTGAGCTGTTATAAATATTTCATGGAATATTAGAGCAGAAAGGGATTTAGAGACAATCTAGATCTTCCCCTTCTTTTTTTTTTTTTTTCAAATGGGACTCAGAGATTAGTGAGGCTTACTCTAATTCTCTTTCATTCAGACTGCTCCACTGGGCAGAGTGGTGGTCAGGTGAAAAGGTGTGTGCACCTAATACTCTTCACCTCGATCTTAACGGGTAGCCACATACAGCTGAAAAGCTCAAAGAAGGGGCCTAAGGGAATGGCAGAGACCTTTAGATATAGCTCTCCTACTTGACCCAAGAAGTACCATTCCTAGTTGGCACTTAGCAATGGTATTCAAGGTGGCAATATTTTTACATCTTGGTTCAAAGAGGCAGCAGCAGCCACCAGTGCAACCCAGCACAGGCCAACACAGAACTTGGACAACTTATTCCTTAAGGTCCTTTCACAATTCAAGGGAGGCAGGTGACACTATGGTTAGCTTTGATCTATCAAGCCCATTTGGGGAATTTATTCTACAAAAATAATGACGTCAGTATTTAAAGATAAATGTACAAGGAGGTTTATGAGAGCACTGCATGTAGCAATAACAAACCATACCTGTGACTTGAAAACCTCACTCACTCATCACTATAGGGCTGACTGACTAACCGTGATAGATCTGCTACTGTAGGCTCTGAAGAAGATTAAAAATAGATCTGTATCTGTTAGCCTAAGTGTTAAATCTACAGAATAACATATAATCAGATCTCATTGTTGTAAAAACAAGACAATCACAAAATATTTTTACATGTATGTATACACATTTGTTTACATAAATACGAATAAATAAAACAGACTGTTTAGATTTGCAACCCAGGATAAGGAGCCGTATGGCCAATTAACTTACTTTTTTATCATTCACATCTGTACTAAATTTTTGGCAGTGGTGAACAGCCCTATGCCCATTTTCTTCATTCACGAACAAGAGACAACACTGACTCTCTTACATAATAGTTGTTGAATCAAATGAAGTAACACATGTATATACCTGGCCTTAGAAGGTACTTAGTACATATTATTATTATTAACTTTTGGTTTCCTACTATCAGTTTCTTCTTGTCCACATATTGAGTTTTATATTAAACAGTTCTATCTTTAAAAAATACTATCTTGGGGCACCTGGGTGGCTCAGTGGGTTAAAGCCTCTGCCTTCGGCTCAGGTCATGATCCCAGGGTTCTGGGATCAAGCCCTGCATCGGGCTCTCTGCTCCACGGGGAGCCTGCTTCCTCCTCTCTCTCTCTCTCTGCCTGCCTCTCTGCCTGCCTGTGATCTTTGTCTGTCAAATAAACAAAATCTTTAAAAAAAAAAAAAATACTATCTTCAGGAGACCTGGGGTGCTCAGTCAGTTAAGCATCTGACTCCTGGTTTCACCTCAGGTCATAACCTCAGGGTCATGAGACTGAGCCCCACGTCAGGTTCTCAGCTCAGCATGGAGTCTGTTCAGGATGCTCTCCCTCCCTCTCTTTCTGTCCCTCTGACTGCTTACACACACACACTCTCTCTCAGATAAATAAAATCTTTAAATACGTAAATAAATAAAATCTTAAAAAATATAGTATCTTCAATAGCCATTTATCCAAAATGTATACAAAAATAAAAACTACTTATTAGGTGAAATTAACACTCAAACTCTAGTAGGACTAGCTTGCTAATACTTGAATAAGAACTAAGGAAAACTAATTAATTTTAAATAAAAGTACCTAAGGAGCACTGTGTGGCTATGATGATTTCCTTGATTTCTGTAACTATAAATGATCTCCTTTGTAAGGTGATGATGATACTGTCTTCTATGCCTTCTTCCCAAGGGTCTGAAGTGAAAGACAATGTTTGCAGAAATGATTTATAATCTGAACGTACTATATTGATGAAGAATTGTGTGTGTGTGTGTTTTAAGATTTTACTTATTTATTTATTCGAGAGAGAGAGAGACAGAGAGAGAGAGCAGGAGCTGGGAGGAGAGGGTTCAGAAGAAGGCTCTATGACCTGAACTGAAGGCGGGCACTTAACCGACCGAGCCACCCATGTGCCTGGAAGAATTGTTTTAAAGCTAGAATTGTGCCTGTTCATAAGGATGAAGTTTCCGATTATTTAAGAGTCAAATATACAAAGTGATTTGGATACTTAAAAAGACACTAAAAAGTGATTTGGTATTTCGAAGATAGTAAAGGGATTTAAAAACCGAAGAAATGTTAAAAGAAGCTGTGGTATTATGGACTATCAGAACTGGAATTCTACTCTGGCTCAGCCTCTCCTGTTAGTCACTTAATACCCCTGGGAGCAGTTTCTTTGTAAGAAGAATTATGGTAATATCTATTTCCCACTGGTACTGTGAGGGTCAAATGAGGCAATCTACGAGCTTCTCAGCTCTATCAGACCTAACCAATCCCTTTTATAAGAAATATTTTGAAACATACCATTCTCTATTCTTAAATGAAAGTCATAGACCACTAACTGTAACCCCGGTATCTAAACTGGTCCAGTTAGAAGCTGCAGTCCCCTCCTTCCCTTTGCCACTGGGTATAGACATGTTACTAAGTTTTGCCAATGCGATGTCAGAGAAATGACATGCACAGCTTCAAGTTCATGTTTTCTTGTTCAACTAACTGTTGGCACTCCTTTTCCACTTTACCTCTTTTCATAGGCCAGAATGTGGATGTGATAGTGCACTCACCTTTTGACCATATAGATTAGGACCACACCCTGGGGGTTCGCACAACAATAAAACAGAAAAAACTTGGGAGTCTAAATGATCTGGGGCAAAGCCTCCTCCCACCCTGGGTCACTGGCTCACCTTAGGTCAGGTATAGAATAAAGAGATAAACTCCTATCTTATATGACTCCCTGTAATTTGGAGTCTCCTTGTTATAGCAATTGTTGCCTGTAACATAATATATCTGGCTACATGAATAATTTCAAAATACTATAACAGAGAAATAAAATATATTTATCATAAAATAAAAATGCATTTCTATATGTGTATGCTTGAGAACAACTACATTTGAAGACATAATCAGTAAGAGAAATGCCAGTCATCCCTATCATGAATAAATAGGTTTGGACAAAGTCAATCTGTACAAGATCTATAGAAAAATGTACCAACAGGAGGTAGTGGTGGACATAAGAACAGAAACTACTTTTTTTTGTTTTTACTTATAACTTTATTGTAGACACACTTCATTCATTCTTTTTTAAAAAAAGATTTTATTTGAGAGAGAGAGAGCAAGACAGAGAGAGCATGAGTGGGAGAGAGGGGCAGAGTGAGAGCAAAAAGCAGACTCCCTGTTAAGCAAGGAGCCCAATGCAGTGATCCACCCCAGGACCTAGGGATCATGACCTGAGCTAAAGGCAGATGCTTAACCAACTGACCTGCCCAGGGACCCCACACTTCATTCATTCTTATAGAATTCTTTTTAATTTAAATAACTGAGTTTTCTTCTAGACTGTAGGAGAGTATATGCATTTCTTTTTAAAAAATTTATTTATATTTTAGTTATTTAACATACAGTGCAATATTGGTTTCAGAAGTAGAATTCAGTGATTCCTCACTTACATATAACCCCCAGTGCTCATCATAACAAGTGTCCTCCTAACGCCATTCACCCATCTAGCCCACCCTTCACCCACCCTCCTCCATCAACCTTCAGTTTGTTCTCTATCATTGAGTCTTCTATTGCTTGATTCCCTTTCTCCTTTTTTCTTTTCCCCTTCCCATGTGTTTGTCTCTTTTCTTTCTTAAATTCAACATATGAGTGAGATCATATAGTATTTGTCTCTGACTTACTTATCTCACTTAGCATAATATACTCTAGTTCCATCCATGTCATTGTAAATGGCAAGATTTCATTAATTTTGATGGCTGAGTAATATTCCTGTGTGTGTGTGTGTGTGTGTGTGCGTGTATGCATGCCATATCTTTATTCATTCATCAGCTAATGGCATTTGGGCTCCTCCATAGTTTGGCTATTGTTGACAACACTGCCATAAACATTAGGGTGCATGTATTTTTGTATCCTTTGGGTAAATACCTAGTAGTGCAATTGCTGGATGGTAGGGTAGTTCTATTTTTAACATTCTGAGGAAACTCCATACTGTTCTCCAAAGTGGCTCTACCAACTTGTATTCCCAACAACAGAAGAAATAATAGGTGTTGGCAAGGGTGTGAAACTACTTTTAAGCTAAGTAGTAACAGATAAGACATTTCATATCTTGAAAGAAAAGAAACAAATCTTAATTTAAAGAGAGATAATATTCCAAAATAAATTATAGATTGCCTAAGCATAGAAAATGGGAAGTATTATATTCTACCAAATGAGTTTGGGAAAACAATTCCCTATAGGGGAAATAATTCTCTGTGTGCTATGACATGAGATGACCTACTAACAAAATATCACAGAAATCCCACAACACATCAGGCCACATTCAGTCTCTAGTACTTGAAAATAACTTGGCCATAACTTTTAATACATGAGGAAGAATGTCTCTTTTTAAAGATTTTATTTATTTATTTAGAGAGACAGAGAAAGAGAGAGTGAAAGCAAGAAGAGGGGCAGAGGGAGAGAGAGAATCTCAAGCCGACTCTGTGTTGATTGTGGAGGCTGATGGGGGGGGGGCTCTACCTCACCACCCTGAGATCATGACCTGAAGCTGAAATCAAGAGTTAGACACTCAATTGACTGAGCCAACCAGGTACCCCAAGGAAGACTGTCTTGATAATAAATTAGAAAAAGAAGCAATTAATATATTATACTTATGTAATGAAGAATTTTAAGGTAGACTTTGAGGACATATCAGAGTAAGACTGGAAAACAACAGAAAGTAATTTTCTAAAAGTAATTTCTGTATGCAATATTTGTAGCAGATTTCTTAGTATTAATTCTAAAGTGTTAACACATATATAAAGGATAGCAATACTATGAAATATTTCTAAATGTTTATTTTTTGAAATTCAAAGAGAGCAATACATTTCATTTATCTGTGAATTCAGTAATATTTGATTTTAAGACTGTTAAAAGTCATCTCAAATTTCCTGTTTCCAATTTGTAAATGTTTTCCATGGTATCTCAGTAACTGCACTTCTACTCTTTATGGCTGAATACGTATCTAAATATGTTACAATATATTGAGTAGAAAATATGTAAATTCTTCAATAATTTCAAGAACAATGTGTTTATTCCATTTCGGTTTCCTGCTCTACAATAAGCCTTCTAAATTCCTTGGCTTTTTGTCTAACATGTTATATTTCAGTATTACTTTGTATTAAATCACTACACAATTATGGTTGACCCTTGAATAACACAGGTTTGAACTTCACAGGTCTCCTTACACACAGATTTTTTTACAATACAGTATTGTATATGCATATTCTCTTCCTTATGATTTCAACATTTCCTTTCCTTTAGCTTACTTTATTGTAAGAATACAGTATATAATACATATAACATACAAAATATGTGTTAATTGATTATGTTTTTATTATGCTTTCAGGTGACAACATGTTATTAGTAGTTAAATTTAAGGGAGCCAAATGTTATGCATGGGTTTTTGACTGCAGCGGTCAGTGCTCCAACCCTGTGTTGTTCAAGGGTCAACTGTATATTTGTAGTCTGTTGAGTCTAGCAGCACATTCAAAAGTCATGCCAAATGCTGAAGAGTTTTCATTATATAGTTTTGTTCCATGCATTGCAAGATAGCTAATTTCCTTAGCTTTGCCCAACAAAAAGCCCTTTATTCCTCCAAACTACTGTAGCCCAAGACACTTGCACAAATTCCTAACACACTCCAAGACACATAGAGCAGTGTCTCTCAAATAATATTTAAAGGACCAGTTCTGCCCCCAGTATTCCCCAGATCTGTACTTCTATATAATTAAAAATAAGTTACTAGGAAAAAAATGAAATAGAAAATAAATGCAAAATATAAGTTCTATTTTATCATTATATTCAACAGACAAAAGTGACTCTGTCAAATTGCTATACAACTTTCTAAATGGGTTCCTGTCATATTTTACTCTTGTCTCATTGCAGACCAATAATAAATAATAAATAGTTCACAGGCTACTTCTGGTCCATAGATCACACTTTAAATAGCACTGTCCTGGAGACAGTAGTACCATGTTCATTGAGAATCACAGGCAAAAATAAAGCAATATATAGATATGTTAGTCATTATTACCTGTATCATTTTTTATTCTAAATATCCTTTAGCAGAGACTAAAATAAACAATTCCATGCACATTAACAATCCTGCACTCTCTCACATGTTCCTGTCTAAATGGTCAGACATAGACACAATACTATTCCCTTTCTTTGAAAAAGGCAGCCTTGTTTTCTATGATACAGAATTCCTCCCTACAAAGGTGCAACAACATTATTTAGCCAGTGAAAAATACAGATGACTTTTACAAGTCAAAAAGCAAAAGTGTAAAACAAAATCAGATTTTAAAAGGACTCATGATAAAAATAAATAATACAAAACTGAAAGGACTCATGATATATACAAACTCAGAATACAAAAATGATGTTTACCTCATTGCCTGTTCATCTATAGGTCTGTGACCAACACTTTTTTCTCTTCTGTTGGGTTACACTCAACCTTCCCTGGGTCTGCCCTGCACCAACCCCACCATTCAGTGCGGGGAAAAACTAGAGGGATAGGCTTTCCTTTTAATCACAATTCTTTTTCTTATGACATCAATATATTATTTGTCTAAAAGAATTTAATTTAACCATTGGGCCTTTTTCTTTAAGTAGTGTCCTATTAAGAATACTGTCATTTGAGGCGAATGTTCTTCCTATTCCAATCATAGTTTTGAAAGTAAGTGGTTAAACATCTCCCTGCATACAATGTACAGAATGATGTGTTAAAATTTAAAATTCTTTTAAAGTGCTATTGCCTTTACAAATTTTATTTAAAAGATGCTAGGTTTAGATTGATATAAATGGATGATATTATTCTCAACTTCAAGGTAAAGTTCATATTAAGCTGTGGATTTTAATTATTTAAATTTTCCATGAGATTGCACACATTTCAATAATATGGTACACAAAAAAATATTTTAGTATATGAGAGTATGTATGTGAAATACAATGTAAATAAAAGCAATTGCTAACTTGTTAACTTTAAATTTTTCATTGTTGTAATTTCTGATAATTCTGTAACAGTGAAATAAGTAATTATAAATATTAAATTTCTAGTGTCAACCTAAAAAAGGAAACAATACTCAACCAACATCTAGAAGACAAAAACTCATTATATGTCATTTTGCTTTTAAATATTAATTCAATCTTCTTTTAAAAATAACTCTAATCAAATGGAATTTGAAGTCTGTATATTTTATATAATGAAACGTGATCTTACCCTTTTCTTGGCTACCACAGCAACTTTGCCATCTGCTTTGGATTTATCTGTAAGATAAAAGTATGGCTATTTAAAAAAAAATGCCTACTCTTCTGTTTGAATAAGCGCAATGTTATACAATTAGAATTTTCTACCTTCTCATACTGTAATATGTGTTTTTAATGGTTCTTTTTATCAAAATGCTAACAAACTCAACATTCCAGAGTTAAGTAGAACAAAATAATCCAAAAGTAATAGTATTAGGGGTTCATATACTTATTTGACAAACCTCCTCCTTTAAGTCTAATTGGTTGGACATTCTTGAGTTAGCATCTAGTGTATCCTACTTTAGGTTCTGGTCAGTTTATGTACTCTGAAGTATATAAGATCTGGAATGAAATCCCAGTGACCTCTGCTTGAATATCTCCTCCATGTAAGACATGGGATAAAGACTTTACATAGACATCATCTTATTTAAACTTCATTGATAATCTTGCAAAGTATGTAGTCCATCCCTATTTCACAGCAGAGAATGTTGAGGCTAAGTACCATGGCTGAGGCCATGCAGTGGGGCCAGACCCATCTGTTGGCAAGTCTCTAATCTTTATGTCTGCTGCCTCCATGTGGGACCCATAAGCAACACAACAAAAAAGAGGACTAGAACCAAATAGAATATAGAAAATTATTTTAAGATATTATTTTGATATATGCAAAATAGTGTGTGAATTAATAAAAATTATTGCAATAATAATTAATAATTGGATTTTTATAGGTTCAATGTAGAATTCCAACAAAATTAATTATACATAAATATTTACTCACACATTTGTTTTATTAACCTTAATATTACGGTAATGAAAAACAATTAGAGCTATGGACATTAGTATTACGGTTTTAGGGCTACATTTAATGTTAAAGAAAAACAGATAGAAATTAAATTTACCAATATAGGGCTGTAATTCACAATGAACATGTAAAACTAATAAAAAGAATAAATATCCATGAATGTAAGAGTAAATAAATGCTTCCTATCTAAGAGCAAATATTGGGGGCGCCTGGGTGGCTCAGTGGGTTAAAGCCGCTGCCTTCGGCTCAGGTCGTGATCCCAGGGTCGTGGGATCGAGCCCTGCATCGGGCTCTCCTCTCTCTCTCTGCCTGCCTCTCTGCCTACTTGTGATCTCTGTCTATCAAATAAATAAATAAAATCTTAAAAAAAAAGTAAAAGCAAATATTGCAGTAAGAAACAAACTACTGGCATAAAACAGAAATTGAGAGAGGCAGGTTATTATATTTATACCTATAATTAGCTGGTCACATGTAAACTGCCCTCTTTCCTATGTTCAGCTGTGTGCTTGGAATAATCCCTTCTGGAATACCCTTTTTCTCCCCACTGATGAATGCACAGGACCATCCACCATCACAGATGATTCCTCCACCTAAGAGAAATAATCACCCATGTTGCAAAACCACAGTCATCCCAGGACACAGGACTTTCTTCCCTGTATTATGGTTACTTCTGTATACGTCTAAGCACTCTGTAAGACTAGAATGTGCCTTAAAGGCAGGGACGATGTTTTATAGGCAGTAGGTGCTCAGTATGTTTTTTATAATTAACAAATGCACATGTATTTTATTCAAAATCTTAAATGGATCTGAAATATACATTTTCCCTGAACAAATGAATATTACTTATTAGTTAAAATACATGGTATAAGTTACTATATTAGACAGTGTAAGATATAGAACATTGTATATGTTCTCAGACCTTTAGTTTCTTTATTGATAAACCAGAAGTAATAATTATTATCTTACTGGTATATTGTGAGATTCAAATAATAGAATTTATATAAATTCCTAAAACAATGTCTGGTAGATAATAGATTATCAATAATGTTCTCTTTTAGCTAATAAAGACATTCTGGGGTTCACACGTGCGAGCGTGTGTATGTGTGTGTGTATGTGAGTGAGAGAGAAAGAGGGATCTAACTTTTGGAATATTAGCGAAAATACTTTAGTGATGATACATTTTACCACTGTATCATCTTAAGTGATTCTATCATTCTTCCATTTAAATAATTTGTTTTAGGGGCACCTGGGTGGCTCAGTGAGTTAAGTCTCTGCCTTCTGCCTGGGTCATGATCTCAGGGTCCTGGGATTGGCCCCATATCGGGCTCTCTGCTCAGCAGGGAGCCTGCTTCTCCCCTCCCTCTCTGCCTGCCTCTCTGCCTACTTGTGATCTCTGTCCGTCAAATAAGTAAACAAAAGCTTTAAAAAAATAATAAGTTGTTTTAGTCTTTTTAGCATAGTTGGAAATAAATTAATGAGTAATGATAAAAGAGCAAAGATTATTGAAATTCCATAATTTATTTCAAATTTATAAAAGGACCCTGATGATAATTTTAAGAGAATAAACTCTGTTGTATCTAAACATTTTTTTCTCCTTTTTCTTTTGAAGATCACTAATAATAATAAAAGTCACGATGAAATATCAACTTGTACATGTAGTTAAAACTGCACAAAAAGGAAACTCAAAAACTAAAATAGGGTCCAATGGACCCTGATCATATACTGAGAGTTAACAAAAAAAATTATCAATTTCCTATGTCTCTCCTCAACATATACCTCATTCTTATGTAAAATTTCCAGCAGGGAGACAATTGCAAACAGAAATACCCAAACTGCTGTTCCAGGGAGACAATTGCAAACAGAAATACCCAAACTGCTGTTCCAGGAACTTTTTATTTATTTATTTATTTATTTATTTATTTATTTATTTAAAGATTTTAAAAATTTATTTGTCAGAGAGAGAGAGAGAGCACAAGTAGGGGAGTGGCAGGCAGAGAGAGAAGGAGAAGCAGGCTTCCCACTGAGCAAGGAACTCTTTGTGGGACTCAATCAGGTCGCTGGGATCATGACCTGAGCCGAAGGTAGACGCTTAACCAACTGAGCCACCCAGGCGTTCCAAAGCCGCCGCCTTCTTCTTTTTTTTTTTCTGAGATTTTTTAAAGGAACTTTTTATGTTGAGAGGTTACACAACCATCTCCCAGTGCAACACAGAAGTGTTTTGGGAAGTATCAACAACCACTCTGATTTTCAAAGGGATTTGCCAAAGGGAGAAAGTCTGATGTAATGCTGAGAAACATTACAATCATTAGCATTTTTTCTATTAATAACAGTAAGTCCATGTTCAACTTCAGCAACATTAAACACTTTCTTTTCTTTTTTTTTTTTTTTATTAAACACTTTCCAAGAGCCAAATTTTCCCTAGTGAGAAAGGTTCAATTTCCTCCCTTCAGAAATCTCTGCATGTAGGGACCCTCACACAGAGTGAAAAGCAGTTAATAGGAAATGTAGATCTGGATAATTAAAAGGGCCTTTACTCCATTTTTGGGCTATAGCTACATCATAGTTTTAAAGTGCAAAAAAGGAGCTGCAGGTAAAAAATGAAAATGTTCCAAGTCAGTAGGGGTGGTTATGCCTCATGACTCATAACAGATGTTAAATTTTTTATTTACAAGCATATTAGAGAGAAGTACAAATATTAACACAAATCAATGGTTTCTTTTTAAAAAATAAATTTTTAAAGCCTGTCCATTAATGGCCTCAGAAAATCTGTCAGTCTATGCTTCTTTAAAGATGACAGCTGAAAGAAAGCATTTTCTTAAAAAGGTAGAGGACAGCCCAGTTGCCTATCTGGCATGTAAAGAGCTTAGAAGTCACACTCCATCCTCACAACAAGTAAAAAGCTGAACAAACTGAAAATCAATAACTCTTCTTAGATCCCTTAGAGAAGTGAGGTCACAGAGCAAACCACTGCCCCCAAATTTGGAGACAGGTGAATACAAAGAATCACAACTTAATGGAGCAGAAACCTCCACAGGAACTACTGCTGGGGTAGGAACACATGAACTGTAATTGATGAATTGCTAGAGCCTCAATGTGAACAAGCTGAGAGATAGAAATTCTAGGGGGACCCAGTCATGCAGGAGGGAAGCACACTTTTGTGAGTTTACCTACAGGAGTTCTATCAGGTTCTCACAGTGAAGACTGGAGAAAAATAACTTTGTGCTTCCTCAGTGGGGGAAAAAAGGAACCTTTTTGAAATATGCTAGGGTATTCAGTTCTTAGCAGTTTGCCCTCAAGAGAAACTGTTTTACCAGAGCCTAACCTATTGTGGTTTTTTTTCAGAGCCTAACCAATTAGCGGGAAGTAAACAAATCTAGCCTCCGTAGTCTTCCATGTGGGGGAAGGGAAATATCCAACTCTAGCTCCCCTTTAACCGTCATGTACCATGTAAGGGGGTAAAAAAAGGTGAGAGCACTTGTGCAGTTCAAAGTCCAGGACCAAGACCTAATCGAACTATAGACTTCCTGGCCCAGCCCCACATGCCTCACCACTACACTCGTAAAGGCCTATGTACCACAGTTTCTTTTACCTGGTACATCATGCTTGCCTTTCTGCAAAAAAATAATTAAATAAATGAATAAAAATTTAAACTATATATATATATACACACACACACACACACACAAAACAAGGCATACTAAAAGGCAAAAAGCAATTTGAAGTGAGAGCAAGCATCAAGCATCAAAAACAGACACATATATGTCCTAGATGTTGGAATGATTAGACTGAGTATATTAAACATACTTGTTTTAAATTCAAAGTCTCCAGTGTTAAAGTAGAGAACATTCGAGAACAAATGGGTACTGCAAGCAGAGAGATGGAAATTCTTTTTTTTTTTTAAAGACTTTATTTATTTATTTGATAGAGAGAGAGAGAGAGAGAGAGAGAGCATGAGCATCACTGGGGGGCAGGGCGGAGAGAGAAGGAGAAGCAGACTCCCTGCTGGACAGGGAGCTTGACGCGTGGCTGGAACCTGAGCCAAGGGCAAAACCTTAACCTACCGTGCCACCCAGGCACCCCAGGGAGATAGAAATTCTAAGAAATAATAATTAAAAAAGAAATGCTGGAGATGAAAAATGCTATAACAAAAATGAAGAATACCTTTCATAGTTTCATTGGTAGATGGGACATAGCTGAGGAAACAATCTGTGTGTTTGATGATATATAAAATAGAGCCTTCTAAAACTGGAAGTAAAGAGAAAAAAGACTGGAAAAAAAGAGAACAGACTATTCAAGATCTGTGGGAAAACCACAGAAGTATAATATATGTGTAATTGGAATACAAGAAGGAAAAGAAATAGAAAAGAACAGGAGAAATACCTGAAACAGTAACGACAGAGAACTTCCCCCAAAGGAATGTCAGACACCAAATCAAGGTCCAAGAAGCTTCGAGAACAATAAGAAGAATAAAAGCTTAAGACAGAAAACCAAAGATAAAGAAAAATTCTTGAAAGAAGCCTGGTGGTAGAGGTTGTCTTATCAATAAAGGAGCAAAGACAAGAATTTCATTCAGGTCCTCTCAGAAACCATGCAAACAAGAGGAGAGTGGAGTTTTGGAGTGGAGTGGAATGGAGTGGAGTATTAGTGTTAAGAGGAAAAAACTCCAAATTAGAACTCTGGTCACTGTGCAATTATCCTTCAAAAATAAAGGCAAATATACTTGAGAGAATTTGAGAAATTGATTTGTTACCAGTAGACTTACCTTTCAAAAAATGTTAAAAGAGAGAAGGAAAATGATGTAGAGCAGAAACTGGGTTGACATAAAGGAAGAGCATCAGAGAATGACTAAGTGAAAGTAAAATATAAACTTTAAATTTTCTTATTCTCTAACTAACTGAAAACTGTTTGTTCAAAATAATAATAGCAACAGTGTGTTCAATTTAGGAAAACCATTTTCCTGAAATTTTTTTCCCTAAAGAAGTTAGAAAGAAAGCATAATTGATATGATAAAAGAGGAAATAAAATCATATAAAATACTAAATTAAAACAAAAAGGTGGAGGAAAAAACCCATAAAAAGGTGAGGCACCTGGGTGGCTCACTTAGTTAGGTGTCTGACTCTTGATTTTGGCTCAGGTCATGATCTCTGGATTGTGATATCAGGCTCCATACTCATGGAGCCTGCTTAAGATTCTCTCTTTCCCTCTCCCTCCTTCTCTCTACCCCTGTGTCTCTCTCTCCCTCTCTAAATAAACACACACAAACAAAAACCCAAAAGGCAAAAAAAGAGTAAAAGAAAAAGGAACAAAGAAAAAGGAAAACAAATAGAAAACAGTAACACAAATGGTAGCTATTAATCCAACTCTATCAATAACCACTTTAAATTTCAATGGTCTAAATATATTAATTAAAAAACAAAGACTGTCAGAGTGGAGTAATTAAATGCTATCTACAAAAAAACTCATTTTAAGTAAAAAGACACATAGAGGTTAAAAGTAAAAAGATACGGAAGGATATACCATGTTAACACTAATCAAAAGTAAGCATTTTAAGGGACGCCTGGGTGGCTCAGTTGGTTAAGCGGCTGCCTTCGGCTCAGGTCATGATCCCAGCGTCCTGGGATCGAGTCCCACTTCAGGCTCCTTGCTCGGCAGGGAGCCTGCTTCTCCCTCTGCCTGCCTCTCTGTCTGCCTGTGCTTGCTCTCTCTCTCTCTGACTAATAAATAAATAAAATCTTAAAAAAAAAAATTAAAAAAAAAAAGAAAGCATTTTAATAGGAGTAGCTATACTAATTTCAGACAGAGTAAGCTTCATAGCAAGGAAAGTTATCAGGGATAAAGAGGAGCATTACCTAAGAAGAAAGTCATCATTACTCCAGGAAGGCATAATGATTATTAATATGAATGTGTCTAACAACATAGCGTCAAGGCATGTAACACAAAAATTGATAGGACTCAAGGAGAAATAGATGAACTCACTATTATAATTGGAGATTTCAGCAGAAATGAACAGGTCCAGCAAGCAGAAAATGAGTAATGATATTCAGTACTTTCCCTTTATCTGTGGGGATATATATTCCATGATCCCCAGTGGATGCCTGAAACCATGGACACTAATAAATCCCTATATGTACTGTTTTTCCTATATATACATAGTTATGATGAAGTTTAATTTATAAATTAGGCAGAGTAAGAGATTAACAACACTAATGAAAAGAACAATTATAACAATATACTGTAACAAAAGTTATGTGAATGTGGTCCTTAACTCTCTCAAAATATCTTATTGTGCTATACTCATCTTTCTTGTTAAGATGTGAGACAAAATGGAGATGAAGTGAGGCAAATGACACAGGCATTGTGACATACGGTTAGACTACTATTGACCTTCTGATGATACATCAAAGGAGGATCATCTGCTTCTAGACCACGGCTGACCATGAATAACTGAAACCATAGAAAGCGAAAGTGCAGATAAGAGGAAACCACTGTAGTTGAACTCAACACCATCAATCAATGAATGGCAATCAACTGAATATAATCTACATCTTTAGACTACTTAATCCAGCAACAGCAGAATATACATTCTTTTCATGCTCACTTGGAACATTCACCAAGACAGACTATATTCTGGGCCATAAAGTATACCTTAACTCATTTTTAAAAATAGATAACATACAATAGTCTGCTCTCAGACCACAGTAGAATTAACTAGAATAGAAAAATTGAAAGATAGCTGGAAAACCCCAAATACTCGGAGATTAAACAATGCATTCCTAAATAACATATAGATCAAAGAAGAAATCTTAAAGAGAAATTTAAAAATATTTTGAACTAAATGAAAATGAAAATAGAGTCTATCAAAATCTGTAGGACACAGTGAAAGCAGTATTTAGAGGGGAATTTATAGCATTAAAATGCAAATATTATGAAAGAACAAAGACCTAAAATCAATAAGCTAAACTTCCACCTTAGGAAACTAGAAAAAGAAAAGCAAGTTAAATATGAAGTAAACAAAAGAAATAAAAACTAGAGCAGAAATCAATACAAGGAAAAATAGGAAATTAATAGAGGAAATAAAAACAAAAACTTTCTTTAAAAAGATCAATAAAATCAAGACTCTAGCCAGTCTAAATAAGGAAAGAGAAAACATAAATTACTAATATCAAAAATAAAACTGAGGACATCATTACAGATATTTCAAGATATTAAAGGTTAATAAAGAAATGCTGTGACTAACTCTATGTCCATAAATTTGATAACCTAGATGAAATGGACCAATTCCTTAAAAGACACAATCTGCTAGAAGTCACACAAGAATAAATAATCTATATCTTTTTATAAAATTAAATTAATATAATAAGCTTCCAAAACAGAAAGCACCAAGCACAGATGGGTTCATTGGTGATTTCTACCAACATTTAAGGAATAAATTATATCAATTCTCTATAAACTCTTCTAGAAGATAGAAGCAGAGGGAATACTTCCTAATTCACTCACAGAAGCTAGTATAAGAAGCAGAGGGAATACTTCCTAATTCACTCACAGAAGCTAGTATACCAAAACCAAATAAAGACACTACAAGAATACTACAGATTGATTTCTCTCATGAACATAGATGTAAAAATCCTCAATAAAATATTACAAATCAAATACAATGTATAAAAAGAATTAGACACCACAAACAAGTGAGGTTTATCTGAGGTAGAGAAGGCTGATTAAATATTCAAAATCAATGTAATCTGTGACATCAACAGGTTAAAAAAGTAAAGTCATGGGACGCCTGGGTGGCTCAGTTGGTTAAGCGGCTGCCTTCGGCTCAGGTCATGATCCCAGCGTCCTGGAATCGAGTCCCGCATTGGGCTCCTTGCTCGGCGGGGAGCCTGCTTCTCCCTCTGCCTCTGCCTGCCACTCTGTCTGTCTGTGCTTGCTCTCTCTCTGACAAATAAATAAATAAAATCTTAAAAAAAAAAAAAGTAAAGTCATATGATTAGATCAATAGATGCAGGTAAAGCACTTGACAAAATCCAACACCTATTCATGATAAAAACTCTCAGCAAGCTAGGAATAAAGGGAAATTTCCTCAATTTGATAAGGTGAATCTATAAAATCCTACAGCTAGCCACATACTTAATGGTGAGAAACTCAAATCTTTCTAAGATTAGGAATAAGTCAAATGTCTTCCCACCTCAACATTCTTTTCAATATTGTACTGAAACTATTGTACTGAAAAAAAGGAAATAAAAGGTATAGACTGAGAAGAAATAAAACTGTCTTTCTTAGTAGATGACATGATCACCCATGTAGAAAATCCAAAAGAGAATTAAAAAAATACTCCTGGAACAAATAAGTGATAATAACAAGATTACAGGGCACAAGGTTAACAAACAAAAGTTAATCACTTCCCTATTTACCAGAACTGAGAAAGCAGGACTTGAAGTTAAAGACACATTACCATTTACACTAGTGCCCCCCTCCGAAGTGTAATACTTTGGCAAAA
This sequence comes from Taxidea taxus jeffersonii, assembly GCA_003697995.1. Taxonomy (NCBI): domain Eukaryota; kingdom Metazoa; phylum Chordata; class Mammalia; order Carnivora; family Mustelidae; genus Taxidea; species Taxidea taxus. The sequence continues at coordinate 64,603 of ML108415.1, forward strand.
TTTAACAAAATATGGACAAGATTATATGAGGAAAACTACAAAACTCTGACGAACAAAATCAGAGAATGAAACAAATTTGGGTATATTCTATATTTATGGATAGGAAGATTCAATATTTTCAAGATGTCAGTTCTTTCCAACTTGATCTAAAGATTCAGTGTAATCTCAATGAAAATCCCAAAAAGTTACTTCGTGGATATCAACAAACTCAATCTAAAGTGGGGGAGGGTATGTTCTATGGTGAGTGCTATGAACTGTGTAAGACTGATGATTCATAGACTTGTACATTATATGTTAATTAAAAAAATAAAAAAATAAAGTTCATATGAAAGGACAAAGATCTAGAATAGCCAACACAATATTGAAGGGCAAAGTCAGAGGACTTGGTCCTACCTGACTTTAAGACTTACTCTAAAGCTACAATAATCATGGCAATGTAATATTGGGAAAAGAATAAAAAAAACCCAGATCAATGGAACAGAATAGAGAGCTCAAAACAGATTGAACCAGATATCTACATGTCAAAAAACTGAATCTAGATAAGACCTTACACCTTTCACAAAAATTAACTCAAAATCACATATCTAAATGAAAAATGTAAAACTATAAAACTCCTAGCAGGCAACATAAGAGAAAATGTAGATGACCTGGGGTATGCAGATGACTTCAGATATAACATCAAAGGCAAGATCCCCGAAAGAAATAATTAATAAGCTGGATTCCATTAAAATTAAAATTTCCACTCTGCAAAGAACACTATCAAGTAAATACGAAGATAATCCAGAGTGGAAAAAGTATTTACAAAATATCTGACAAAGGACTGTTATCTGAAATATACAAAGAACTCTTTTTTTTCTCTCTCTCTTCTTCTTCTTCTTTTTTTTTTTTTTTCAGATTTAAATTCTACTTAGCTAACACACAGTGCAATATTGATTTCAGGAGTAGAATTCAGTGATTCTTCACTTACATACAATACCCAGTGCTCATCAGAACAAGTGCCCTCCTTAATCCCCATCACCCATCTGCCCATGCCCCACCCACATCCCTCCATCAACCCTCAGTTTGTTCTCTATCATTAAAAGTCTCTTATGGTGACTGTGGACTCCGAGAAACAAATTGAGGATTTTAGAGGGGAGGTGGGTGAGGGGATGGGTTGGCCTTGCTATGGGTATTAAGGAGGGCACATATTGCATGGAGCACTGGGTGTTAATAAGTAAACAATGAATCTTGGAACACCTCATCAAAAACTAATGACATACTGTATGGTGACTAATATAATATTAAAAAAAAAGAAATTACAATGTTTAAAAAAAAAAAGAGTCTCTTATGGTTTGTTTTCCTTCCTCTTTTTTTCCCCTCCCATACAGTCATCTGTTTTGTTTCTTAAATTCCACATATGGCTGAGATCACATGGTATTTGTCTCTCTCTGACTGACTTATTTTGCTTAGCATAACATACTCTAGTTCCATCCACATCAAAGCAAATGGCAAGATTTCATTCTTTTTGATGGCTGAGTAATATTCCATGTACATATATACCATGTCTGCTTTATCCATTTATTAGTCTATAGACATTTGGGCTCTTTTCATAGTTTGGGTATTGTTGATAATGCTGCTTAAGTATACAGAGAATTCTTAAGACTCAACAATAAGAAAATAAGCAACTGAATTAAAAAGCAGGCAATAATCAGATACCTTACCAAAGAAGATTTACAGATGGCAAATAAGCATATGAATGGATGTTCATCATCATGTCATTAGAGAACGGCAAATGAAAACATCAATGAGGTACCACTGCAGACCTAATAGAATGGCCAAAATCCAGAATACTGACAACACCAAATGTTGGCAACCATGTGGAACATGAACTATCATTCATTTCTGGTGGGAATGAAAAAATGATGCAGCTACTTTGGAAGACAGTTCAGCAATTTCTCATAAAACTAAACATCCCCTTACCATATGAAATGGGTCTGTATTTTTTACATATAATTAACTGACCTTGAAGATTTCAACAATAAAAGAGCTACATCAAATATAATAGTGGGCCAATTTATGTAGGGTAGGAAGAATTTAAGCCATGAAATTACTGATAATAAACAAAGACATTATATTTTCAGGACAAGGAATAAAATCACATTTTTAGTAATAAATGTCTCTTTTCTCAGTTTCAGAGTAAAACAGAGCAATGGGCTTGTCGCTCTTTTCCACTATTTTTAAATCCACTTATTTATTTTAAAATCTAAACTTAGGTAGCTAAGTTAATATTTAAATTTTTCCCAAATAAAATGTTCTCACATCTAAGTTTTAAAAAAATATATATTAAATTCCAAAAAGAAAAAAATGTCATGCTTACTTTAAAATTCAGTCAGCGCTAAAAGGACAGATCCTCTCATAATCTATTTTAGAACTTAAGGTGATCATTTTAGAAATTAAGATGATAATTATTATTATTACTAAGAACATATTTAAGTTTATTCAAAATCATCATTTTTTCTGTGACAGTCATATTGAGTTAAAAGTGTGTCCTACCTACTATAGTTCCTATGATGAATTCATTTAAAAAGCTATGTACAAACGATAATATTTATGATTCAAGAGAACTTTCTCTGAAAATGACCTGAAATCTTACCATATTTTTTCACCTCGGTAAAAAAGTTGAAGATTGTTTTTATCTCTGCCTTGAATTTCTTTAAAAATAAAACATTTTGAAAAATACTTTGCTCTGAAAGAATGCAGCATATGCAAGCGAAAGTTTCACCCCAGAAATATATTTTAAGGCCACAGCTTCTAATTTTGAAATATATACTTTGAAATACACAAGAGAACTTATATAGTTATAGTTGAAGGGTAAAGAAGATGATAGAAGTGCTAATGAAAACCCTTGCATTGGGGTGCCTGGGTGGTTCAGTGGGTTAAGCCTCTGCCTTCGGCTCGGGTCATGATCTCAGCATCCTGGGATCGAGCCCCACATCGGGCTCTCTGCTTGGCAGGGAGCCTGCTTTCCCCTCTCTCTCTGCCTGCCTCTCTGCCTACTTGTGATCTCTCTGTCAAATAAATAAATAAATTATTAAAAAAAAAATAGAAAAAAGAAAACCCTTGCATTTAAGCAGAATGTATGTTTAGTCACTGAAAACAGTTTCAAAGGGCAAAATACGAATCCATACAAAAATTTTTTTTCAGGGGACAAAGATATATTATATCCCCACTAAGAGAAAGAGAGATTTTTTAAAAACGTGCAAATATATTTTGGAAAGTGTGCATCTGAATAAATCCTCATTTTGGGGTGGTAAAGAATAAAAAAGCTCATATACCCTGTTTGGATAGGTGGCACATTTCCAGTCTTTGCTCATGAGAATATCCATAGAGAAGGTGGGCTTCTTGTAGTGCACTGTTATACCATTTCTTTTTTTTCTTACATTTTTCTGGCTAAAGAAACATAGAAAATTAGTGAGACTCATTTCTAAACATAGAATTTGTTTTAATATCTACTTGATTTAGCTGTTGAGCTGGAATTAATCTGATTTAAGCATTATACCATATATTACTTAGACTTTTGTATATGATTATTATTATTTTAGAGTATACCAAAGTTGGTGAAATCTTGTACATTAAAAGTCAAAGGGTCAGATTCTTGATTCACTAAGATAATATTTTAATATGTTTCATCTCACACTTTAAAAAGTCACAAAAAGACCACCAATGTAACAAAGTAGTCAGTATTAACACAACTTATTAGAATAATCTGATTCTCTTTTGAGAATAATGATCCTGAAGTGTATAAAATGAAAAGCCAGGCTTCTTATTGTCAGAAAATTAATTCTATTCACATCCAGCTTTTGTGTTATGAGAGGCAGGTGAAATAGTCATACAAGTTCCTTAAACTTTTGCCCCTTTCTTCATCTGTAAAATGTGGATAACAGTATATTCATCATAAAGTTTCAGAAGTATTAAATGAAATAATAGATGGCAGTTTTCTGGTCTATTAAGCACTCAATAAATGTTATTCTACTTGAATTCAGTACTTTTCCAACATATAAAGTAATTTTTAAAAGATTTTGAAAACAGAAACAAGAGTAAAAAAGTCTCTATGCTAAAAATGACTACAAAAATTTTCTGGCCCAATAATTTTTCCAATGTTATTTTAGAATATGCCTAAAGGGATTTTTTTTTTATTTTTAAGTAATCTCTATGCCCAACCTGGGTCTTGGAACTTACCACCCCAAGATCAAGAGCTGCATGCTCTACTGACTGAGCCACCAGGCACCCAGAATTTGCCTGAAAATTTTTTTATAATGCTTTTATAAATGTTACAATTTATAAAATGCCATACCACTATTTTCTTTTTGGAAACTTTACTATCAAAAAGAATACAGGTTTTTATTGCATAATTCCATATTTACCACTTGCATATAATGATCAGGTATGTAATTCACTTTATACAGAAATGTAAATCTATGTAACACCTTATTTAGTTCATTTAGAGAATGAAGCCACCTATATATTTAAAGCTCTTTTCAAATTCCACCTTATTCCTAGAATCCCCAAATTATTATAAGTCTTCTATTCCCATTACACTTAATATTTTCTTTTAATCATTTACTACATTCTGACTTGTATTATAGTTATTTGTATTCATGACTGCCTCTACCCATAAAATGAAAGGTCCTGAAGACAGAGGCAATAAACAGCATTTCATCTTTGTGTCCTCCACAGTACCCATTTGTCTAATCTCATTTTGTATAATCTGATTGTAAGCAATCAGAAAGTGGTTGTTAAATTGCATGTTGTTCTGGACACTGATTTGATATAAAAGCCATCAAACAATATAATCAAACAAAAATCTATTATTTTAAAACTACTTTTGTGCACAGAATATTTACATTTTATTCATTAATAGAAAAAGAGATGAAAATATAGGTAGATACAATTCAAAAAAACATTAGATACTATAAACTAACAATATCTAAGCTAGTGTCTGCAAATCCAAGATAATTCCTACAACTCAATGTTATAATGATGCTAAATAAGAAATTAGTGAAAAATAGCCTAGAAGCTGATATGGCACTAAATGACTGACATTAAGGAAATTTCTTGAGAAAAACCAATACTGTACACAGCTAAAGTAAACTTTGGTGAGTTTGGGGAACTAAACACTTTCTTAAAAATCTGTGTTGGAGATTCTTTGAGAATTTATCAGTAAATATGTGCCATCTAGTGGTAATACAATTAAACATCTTCAAAGAAAAAAAATTAAGACTATTTATAAAGAATTTTGAATTCCAGAATTAGGCTTAGTTATGCATTATATTTTACAACTAAAGAAGTGATAGGTATGTATCCTAAGGTGTAGACTGAGCCTCCCTACCCATTCCTGGTAATGTTTCTCCCACAGGTGCCCATTATTACCAATTTCTTTCATAGTCTTTCAGAGATATTGCATGCATCTACAAACATTTATATCATTTATATAAATATAGCTCATTTTACAGAGTGTTGTAAATAGTTATATATACTTTTGAGTTTTTCAATTTGTCTTGCAGATCACTTCATTTATTGATTGATTCAACATATTATATTCTTGGGACCTATTATTAAAGAAAATGGATAAAGCTGACATTCATTCTAGGCATTGAAACAGACAACCTATAATAAGCATAACAAATCAATAAAGCTTACAGTATGTTATAAGAAGTTATAAATTCTTTGTAATAAATAAAAGTTAAGGCAATAAAGTAGGTAACTTTCACTGGAAAGGTGACACTGAGCAAACACGTGAAAGAGGTCAGGGAGTTAGCCACATAGATATTCCAAGAAAGAGTACTCCAAGGAGAGGAAAAAAATACTCTAAGGTGGGAGAATACAAGTGTATTCAAGAAACTTTGAAGAAGCCAAGCTGGCTGACACTAAACGAAGAAGGAGAGTGACAGGGAACAAGGTCACAAAATTAACAGGGGTCAGATCATGGAGGTTCTTTCAGGCCACTGTAGGGAATATGTCTTTTTTTTTTTTAATTAAAATTTTTATTTATTTATTTGTCAGACAGAGATCACAAATAGGCAGAGAGGCAGGCAGAGAGAGGGGGAAGCAGGCTCCCTGCCAAGCAGAGAGCCTTATGCGGGGCTCGATCCCAGGACCCTGGGATCATGACCTGAACCGAAGGCAGAGGCTTTAACCCACTGAGCCACCCAGGCGCCCTGGAATATGTCTTTTATTCTAAGTAAAATGGGAGCCTCATTCCACAGTTCCAAGCTTGAATAACATTTGATTTGATTCAATGTTTTAAAACAATCTCTGATTGCTTTGACCAGAATAGACAATACAGGGGCATGTAGATTTAAGACGACCAGCTACTGCAATAATCCAGGCAAGAAATGATGGTGGTGTAGACCAGGGTAGTGGCAGCCGCTTGTAGTGGAAAGTGGTAGGATTCTGGACATAATTTGAAGATAGAGCAAAAGAAATTTTTGTCCAGCTGGAAACTGGTTGTAAGGGAAAGAGAAGATGTCTCGTAAGGCTTTTGGACTGAGCTAGTAGAAGGATGAAATTTGCTGTCTACTGAGAAGAAGGCTGTCAAGAGTTCAGATATGTTGAGTATGAGATGTCTACTGCCACATCCAAGTGGTGATCCCAAGAGGAGTGTGGTAAGGGAATTCAGCAAAAAGAACAGAACTGTAGATAAAATTTAGGAATTGTCCACATGCACGTGGTATTTAAAGCCAAGGAACTGGATGAGATAGCCAAAGGATGAGGAAATAATATGTATGTATATCCACACATGTGCTACATATATATCATTATTTATTTGACAAATGTCCTAATAATGAACATTTTAGGTTATTTCTAATACAATGTAATTTGAAACAATGCTGTAATAAAAAAATCTGTCCATAGGTCACTTTGCCCATGTGAAAGTGTACTGAAAAATAACTTCCTAGATGTTGAATTACTAGGTTTGAAGTATGTCTATTTTAAATTTTGGAAGTTACAGCAAATTCATTCATAAATGAGGTGGTCACAATTTTTAATACCATAACAGTATGTTTCCTCATATCCTGCAGAATACTTCTGTTACCAAACTTTTAGAACTCTGTCAATATTTTAAGGGAAATATGGTATTTCTTTTTTATTATCATTTTCATTTCTTAAATTTCATAACTATGAGAAATTTTAAATATTTTTCTAGCTTTGAGATATAATTGACATATAACTGTAAATTTAAGAGCACATCATGATTGGATACATATATATCTTGTAAAGTCGTTACCACAAATAGGGTTAGCTAATACCTTCATAAACTCACATAACTTTTGTGAGTGTGTAGTAAGAATATTTAAGATCTACTTTTTTTGCAAGTCTATAATACAGTATTATTAATTTTAGTCTCCATGCTGTACATTCGATCCTGGAACTTATCCATCAATTTTTCACATTTTTAAAAGCCACTTTCTTTTCTATAGAATAATTGTTCAAGTGTTGTGCTCATATTATATTGGTCTTTTTCTTAATGGTTTATAAGAGATTTTTTTAAATTAAAAAAAGTAATCCTTTGCTACATGCATTGCAAATATCTTCTGTTGACAATTTCTCTTTTTGATATTTGTTGTCATTTTTGTTCATTTAAATCTTTCATCCTTCTAGCAGTAATTTGAGTGCAAGGTATGAGGTATACTTCTACTTAATTTTTTTCCCAAGTAGCTAGCCATTTGTACTCACAGAATTTCTTAAATAACACATATTTAATGATTTGAGTATAACCTTACCCACCTAGCTATATTTCCAAGTACTCTGGAGTCTGTTTTTGGACCTTATATTGTTCTATTTATCTGCTGAATCACTGTTAGTACCAAGCTACTTTAACTACTGGAGTTTTATTTAAATTTTATATTTTCTGGCCTAACTCCCTCTTCTATATTTAATTTTCCTGTACATTTTAGAACTCGTCTTAAGTCCTTTTTAAAATTGAGATTGCTTTAAAATTAATTTAGGGAAAATTGATATCTTTCCATATTTAATTTTCTAAACCAAGATGAGGATTTTATCTTTCCATTTATTTAGGTTTTATTGTCTGTCTCTTAGTAGCAAAGTTTTATTTATACAGCTCTTACAGGGTGCCTCGGTGGCTCAGTAGGTTAAAGCCTCTGCCTTCGGCTCGGGTCATGATCTCAGGGTCCTGGGATGGAGCCCCACATCAGGCTCTCTGCTCAGCAGGGAGCCTGCTCCTCACCTCCCCCGCCGCCTGCTGCTCTGCCTGTGATTTCTCCCTCTCTCTGTCAAATAAATAAATCAAATCTTTTTAAAAAATTTCTATACAGCTCTTACATATGCTTCTTAAGCTTATTCCAGTGTATCAGTTATGTTTTGTTGCTATTATAAAAGGGAACTTTTGGGACGCCTGGGTGGCTCAGTTGGTTGAGCGGCTGCCTTCGGCTCAGGTCATGATCCCAGCGTCCTCGGATCGAGTCCCACATCGGGCTCCTTGCTCCGCAGGGAGCCTGCTTCTCCCTCTGCCTCTGCCTGCCTCTCTGTCTGCCTGTGCTCGCTCTCTCTAACTAATAAATGAATAAAATCTTAAAAAAAAAATAAAAGGGAACTTTTATCTCTTTATATTTTCACACTAGTTACTCTGTAATTTTATAACTGCCATATAATTGAATTTTCTTATTGCTTATAATGGTTTTTTTATTTGAGTTCCATGGGTTTTCCAGGTAAACAATCATCTACTAATAAAGGTAACTTTGCTCTTTTTCTTTCCTGTATGTGTACTTTTGCTTCTTTCTCTAGCTAACTGTATTAGCCAATTATACCAAGACAATTACATAATAATAGTAACCTTATATACTTTTAAAAACCCAAATTTCCTACCTGAACAAGCAATGTCTTCTCTAATTAAAATAAAACTTTCAGTGGACTGAGTCTGCATATTTTTCAAGACATGCTGAAGTGATTCACAGTTACTTAAATGGAATTCTCTGCAGAAGCTACCAAAAAAAAAAATGGTTATTTGTAATCATCTTCATAAACTAAGTTTAAGACATTATCATAATCCTTCAACTGGAATATGCTACGGAAAGGCTTCTGATTGAAAAGAAAGAAAGACTCAGTATTTCACCAAATATAACACATTTATTCCATATACTAATTACTAGGGCAAAGTTTGTGAAGGATGAATGAACATCATGCTTGAATGAATTATACTAATAACATTGTGATTCGGTCGAATTTAAAAATATATAGTATTTAATGAGATAAATGCTCAACTTGAAGGTTTACATTTTGGACAAAATTCAGCAAAGGAAACAATGCTATCTTGAATAAGTCCAAACTAAGGCAAAAACTATTGTCCCCCCCCTACCTTTTCTTAAGAAATAAAATTTTGCTTTTAATAAAATTATCTTTTAAAGGCATGAAAATTTTTACATTTACCATTTCAGCCTAAAGTCATGTAAGATAATTAACTTTAGATTTAACAAAGAATTGTTCAAAACCAAATGGGCACTGAAAATAGGTTTCAAACACCAGCAGAAAATAACTGCCATTCAAACTCACTCTATCAACTGGAATCTAGAGGTTTCTTAACCCTTGCCTGAAATTTACTGCAGCTCTTGTGACTTTTCTGATAACTCTCAGTAATAAAATATCCCAGAGTTATTTAGTCCCCTGAATTTCAAAAACTACAATGTCTACTCGCACGTTAAGAGAGAAAATTCTACACTCCAGTTTGAGTTAGAGCTTCTGTCCTCCATAAGCTAGGATACTTCAGGCTGAAGTAGTCTTCCTTTTTCCTCCATGTGCTTCTCTTTCTCTCCCTACACCTTCTGGGTTCTCTGAGATTGAAAAGATTGGTGTGGAGAATGGAAAAGAAATTGCAAAAAAAAAACCCCCAAAACAGTTTTTGACTGCTACCACAACAATTTGGGGTTGCTGCTTTCTGGTTTTAAAGTGTTTTTTATTATGGGGGGCCTTGTGGGTTTTTGGAGAACACCAACTAGGAACAACTCCCCTAATAGAGAATGTCTTTTTTTAGCTGGTTGCTTTCAATCTCCCACCCTATTATCACTTTTCTGCATTGTTCTGCCTAGATTGCCAAGGAGCAGAAAGCCATCTTGGTGGTGGAACCCTTCTATGACCCTGATTCTTTTTCCCATTGTCTACATCATTAATACCCCAAACCATGGGAATGCTGACCATTCTCAGTATCTCTAGCTCTTTTCACTCTTGTTGCCAGACCTGATACCACATATTCTCACTCTGTAGATTCTTTAGAGGAAAGCTGGCCGCCAGTATGCTATATTGCTCAAGCTCCAGAGTACACACATTGAGCTCTCAAAAAATCCCTCATACGGGGAAAATCAACATCTTTTCTTTTCCCAAGATGGAGCATGAGGAGGTGCAGGGAAAATGCCACAGAATATCATTATTTTCTCCAAAGAAATTTCTGTATGTTCTACCTTTTATATCCTTGCATAAATTGGACGAAGGGCTGCTCAATCAGTTTTGTCCCCTCCTTTGCAACATGTAAATAATTATTTGTCTTCACCTTTTACGGTCTTAAAGACATATCTTTCACTAAAACCTGGACCTATCTAATAATGTTAGAACTTTCAAATTATCTCCCACCCCAAAACAAAACAAAACAAAACATAGACAAGTTTTCAAATATATTTAAGAAGAAAATTTTAAAGGCAGCTCTTTAGCAAATTTTCAAGGTGCTACAAGCTTATAAAGTCAAGGATAAAGATCAATGACTTCACATGAAATCACAGAAAGGGCTGGACATCTTCAAATTCCACTAAATTCTATGATCCCAAGAAGGAATACCATGCCCTTTGTTATATTTATAATACTCTGGCAACTTGACTTTTCTTAATCAGCTTATTAAATTTAGGGTAGAGGGGGAAGTAAGTAATCATCATAGAAAAAGAAAAATAAGTAATCAGTATAGAAAGAGAAGGAAGACAGTCTAAAATTTTGTGCAAATTTATGAATGTAAATAAGATGATTCTTGATAGATGTATTCTTGGTAGATGAATAAGCATGTAAATATTTGGAGTAAAGATGAGGTTTGAGACTACTAACAGATGGTCAGAAAGGGAGGCCCTATGTTTGAGAAAATTCTTAGCTGTGTCCAAAATTGAAAAGTTTATAAACTACTGTCCTATATGATCTCGTTTCAATTTGAGTATTACTGGTTGAATGAAAGGACTTAGTATAATTTTTACATTTCCCAGGATTTGAGGAAGAAATTGAATGTCCCATTTTATTGAATAATGTTTGTGCTACTACCACATACTAACAGGGAGTGGTAAAGTCAAGGAAAATAATACATGTGTTTGTCCACCCAGTAAGGCCAGAGGAATGAAACCTGCAATCCATCAGAAATTCATATATTTTGTTGCTTTATATTTTAGGATTGCTTCTTTACCTCAGAGTTAATCAAGATACAATAACCGAAGTTATAGCAGGATAAGCCTTTTTTTTTTTTTTAAGATTTTATTTATTTATTTGACAGAGAGAGAGATCACAAGTAGGCACAGAGGCAGGCAGAGAAGGTGGGGGGAAGCAGGCTCCCTGCTGAGCAGAGAGCCTGATTCGGGGCTTGATCCCAGAACCCTGAGATCATGACCTGAGCCGAAGGCAGAGGCTTAACCCACTGAGCCACCCAGGTGCCCCTAAATCTTATGCTTCAAACTTGAATGTGTAAGCAGTGTCCCATTACTGATTTCTGCTAAATAAAACACAATGTAACAGCCTACATCCAACAAGGATAGGAAAATTGATCTCAGTCATTTGGGGGCTCACCTCTTACTTTGCCTAGGTTCATATAAATTGTAATGAAATTAACAAGGACTGTGAAGACAGATCATTACTCTACAACCCATAGCGGTTACATGAATAGCAACATCTTTGTTCTGGTCCCTTGAAGTCAGGTAGTCTAAAGCTTATGGGCCACACCTAGACAAAAGAAAGTTTTTTGGAAGTTGGGAACCTTAATGGCATGAATTCAACCTCCCTGGGTACACCCTGGTGCTATTCTTTTCTGAGACACTGCCACTTGTCAGGGCACTGACAGACTTTTGAACTCTTCCAAGTCTAAAAGGATCTCTTCCCTGCTCAGCTGCTCAGCTGTTCCTGCCTGTCCCTTCAGAGGCACTGACTTCTCTATTCCCAGTCCACCCTTCCCACCCTTGAGGAACTCAGGTGGGGAAGACAGACAAGCTCTGCTTTTGACCTCCACAATAGAAAACTCCCCTGACACATGGGAAGACAAGGGGCCTAAATACTTTGGGAACAAACAAAAGGGGAAAACACCATCAAAACAAGAAATATTATCACCAACTACTGGTGTTTTGTGGGCTGGGGACAAGCATTTCTTGGTTAAGGGACTTTGAATATTAGAATAGATAGGCAAGTGGTAGTCTTTCCTCCTCTCCCCTTGGCACCTTACTTCCTTAATCCACCTATCATTTTCCCTTAATTTTTGCCCATAGCACTCCTTGGCAACTAACATACCTTATATCTTTGTTATTATTTGCTTACTATGGGTCTTAACCTACTAATTTAAGTCTTATGAGGGCATTTGAATTTTGTTTGTTTTGTACACATCTGAGCCTAGAAGAGTTATAAATAATAGAAGTATTTATTATTATAAATAGACATAATTTTGTTCAGGGTGAGATTGACAAAATCCAGTCAGAAAACTGGAGATGAAAATGAAAGCTACTGCATTTTTAATCCTGAATTATGTGATTAACCCTTGAAGAGTAAAAGAAAAATTTATAAGGATGAGGAGTATTGGGCATTATGATATGGTAATATTACTTCTAAGATAACATAGAACTTTTCAGTTCTTGTATAGAAATTAGATCTGTAAAATACTTCATGGGCCACTGATTTGTTCCATGATATGAGTAAGTATATTTTTTCTTAGAAAAAAAAAGTGCATCTAATTTCAAGTACTTTAAATACTACATAAAAAATAGTACCTAATTTTGAAACTAGAGTAATTCAATCAAATGCCTTTTTATGTAACCTATTTGGGGGATGGTAGAGCCTCACTACAGTCCTGTAGGTGCAACAGCAGTATCTATAATCCAAAATTATCATTTTGGTTTGGTTACATTGGTATTAAAGTTAACTGCAAAAAATTACTTATAATTTAGAAAATTTATCTTTTAGAACACAATGTTGAGCATATATTAAAGATCTGAAAAACCAGAATCATAGGTACTTAGCCTGCTTTACTGAGCTTCATAAATTCATTGAAATGACTTCAAATATTGACCATTACTTTGTTATTTCTTACATAACAGGCTGTTAGAAACATGAGACTATAATTCATAGATTTCATAATCTAAAAATATATGAAAGAATTTTCCTTTGAAATGCATCTCTACTGAATGTTTGAGGTACTCTGCCTGGTGATTTACATTAATTGTTGCTATTTATACATTCAGACTTGCAGTGTAGGTCGTTGACTCTAACCATGCATTGCCCTGATGCATCGTTCTATTTACTATCATACCAAAGCTATCGCTCTTCTCCTCTGTTGGGCAGATTGTTTTCTCTTAAAGCAATTCAGTAGAAAGTTAATCACAGGATATCTTGTCTTCCTTAAATTGGATTTCTGCAACAGCAACCAGAATCTAGACAGTAAGAACATTCCCATTCCTTTGATGCATACTAGAAGATAGTCATATCACACCCATGTGCATCACACACTTCTTGGCTTCCTCCCTCTTACCTTTCATCTTTAACATAGGCTTATATAATCTTCATATAGTCAACTCTGGATTATTTAGATAGTTTATTTCAATTATTGAACACCTGAAGGAAATATTGCTTTCAAAATCTTATTAACTTATTGTTTACTCTACGTTTCCTGTGCACATAAATAGGAATTTTGCTTACTCTAACTCAGCAGGACTTTAAGATCAAAATAAGTTATGCCCACTCTCCCCACTACTGGAAAGTGTGAACTACGTAAATTGACAAAAAAAAAAAAAGTTCTAGTCTTGCTTGGTCTGATCCTTTAAAGGATCTCAGAGATTATAGATTATGTCTGAGAGACAATACTGAGATACTGAGAATGCAATGAGTACTAGGGGAGAAATTAGGAAGAACGAGTAAGAAAATTTGAGAGTCCAATTATAGTGTGATTCCATTACTTGGCTTGAAATATTGGGAAATGAGCATTCCTTGTGAAGCTGGTGGTAGAGGGCAGAGAAGAAAGCCAAGCAGTTTAACGTAGTCCCAAAGGAAAATCAGAAAATTCACAGGATACCAGATGATGAACTTTTTAATAAACTTAGATTTTAACATATATTACTAAGTAATCTGAAGGTCTACAACTGCTACATGCTGTGAAGATGGTGGTGGTTTTGTTAAAGAAGTCCCAGTCTGAAACTCTAGGGTGGTCTATTATTTAGACTGACATTCTTCTGAAAACAATTTTTATACAACCAATATATCAGTCCCTTAGTGTGATGAACCTTAAACCAGATTTTGAGAGAAGGAGAGAAAAAGAAGAGGGCTCCAGCTGTGACAGCAGGGAAAAAGTCAACTGCCACCAAAGAGAGAAACTTTTTAAAGGGACAAGGGGGTCTAACGTAATTTTGCTGAAGATTCGTCTGGCTTCATTAGCACCACAAACTTAAACACACTTATATGTTTCACACACATACACACATAACACAACATAATAAAAATACCTATTTTCATAAATATTTTCTTTAGCTAATTCCAGTAAACATAGAAAATAAGTATTTATAGTGAGATAATCTGCTACAGACTGGTGCTTGAGATTCACTGAGGAACTACACAGATTCACAGAACATTCCTGAGTATGTAGGTTCAGGAATATATGTATTTGTATATATATATGCAAATATATATCAGAAATACATACATATAAATATATGTATATATGCACACAGACATATAAAAATAATAAAAATTTTCCTAGTTTTATTGAGAAGTAACACACATCACTGTGTAAGCTTAAGGGATACAGCATGATGGTCTGTTCTGTTCTGCATATATTGTGAAATGATTAACACAAAAGTTTGGCTAATAACCATCTTCTCATATAGACATAATAAAAAGAAAGGAAAGAAGAAAAAACGAAAAAAATTGTTTTCCTTACGATGAGAACTCTTAGGATTTACTCCCTTAACAACTTTCCTATATATCACACAGCAGTGTTAGCTATAGTCATCATGTCGTACCTTATACCCCAGTACTTAACTTACCTTACAGTGGGAAGTGTGTACCTTTTGACCACCTTCCTCCAACTCCCTTCCTCCACCCTCCACTTCTGATAACCACAAACCTGATCTCTTTTTCTATGAGTTTGTTGTCATTGTTTCAATTCCACATATAAGTGAGGTCATATGATATTCATCCTTTTCTGTCTGACTTATTTCACTTAGTATAACGCTTTCAAAGTTTATCCATGTCATCACAAATGGTAGAATTTCCTTATCTTTTTTATGAATAATAAGGAATAGTAATATTTTTATTTTTATTTTTTTTTACAGATTTTATTTATTTTTTATTTGACAGAGATCACGAGTAGGCAGAGAGGCAGCCAGAGAGAGAGAGGAAGAGAAGCAGGCTTCCTGCTGAGCAGAGAGCCCGATGCGGGGCTCGATCCCAGGACCCTGGGATCATGACCTGAGCCGAAGGCAGAGGCTTTAACCCACTGAACCACCCAGGTGCCCCAGAATAGTAATATTTTTAAAGAGCTCTATGATAATGAGCAATTTTGGGAACTGGCAGTAGAGCAAAACAAAACAAAAAGACCAAACAAATCCTGGCATTGAGATACCAATGTTTGTATTAATAATAACCAATTACCACTAAGGTTATAAGAGAACAGATACTAGGTTTTAATGATAGTCACAAAGAGGTCCTAAAACTCTGGCTAAGAATCAATACATGAATAAGAAAAGCTTTCACATCTTTGTCCAACATTGAAAATTCTGGTTAATGGCTAATTAATCAAGTTGGCTGAATTAACAACAGGAGATCAGTAAGAAGGATATTGTGATCTTCTAGTTTATAGATGATAGCTTATTGTGAATTTGGTATGCTTATGAAGATTAGAAGCAGGTAGCCCAACATAAATTTCAAGCAGGTTGACACATAATGTAAAAACCTGGTATTTGTAATCAGAAGACCTAGGCTTGAGTCCCAGTTCTGCTGTTGTGTGTGACCTTAGGCAAGTCACTTAACCTAAGCTTCAATTTTCTTTTTTTTTTTAAATTAATTTATTTATTTATTTGACAGAGAGATCACAAGTAGGCAGAGAGGCAGGTAGAGATAGAGAGAGGGGGAAGCAGGCTCCCCGTTGAGCAGAGAGCCCAATGTGGGGCTCGACCCCAGGACCCTGGGATCATAACAGCCGAAGGCAGAGGCTTAACCCACTGAGCCACCCAGGTGCCCCAAGCTTCAACTTTCTTAACAATGAATGAAGATCACATGAGATAGTGCATGAAAAAGTACTTTGTAAACAATAAAGCTTTTTTTTCAAATGTTCATTATTAATGTCATAACTGATCAGGACATAAATATTTATCATTTGGTTTATGCAATCCAAGATAATGAGATAGGAACTTTATTCACAGAAGGGAGGAGTTGACTGACATTTTATTTTCATAGGAGTTCTGTAAAAGAGTCTATTATTAATTTTTTAATTTACTAATTATCCAGTGCTTGTGTAGTGCCAGGTGTCATGAACAACTTTAAACACTTCACAAACAACTTATTTTAACTTCCTAATAAGCTCATGAGGTAGGTACTGTTGGTATCTTCATTTTACAAATAAGGAAATAGAGGTACTGAGTTTAGAACTTGCCCAGCCTCGTATAGTTAGCAAGTGACACAGTTGGAATTCATACACAGGCTATCAAGCTCCAGAATTTTTGGGCTCAACCACTATAATATTTTATTTCACTAAAAGGCAATTCTGTAGGGGTGCCTGGGTGGCTCAGTCAGTTAGTGGTCTGCCCTTGGCTCAGGTCATGATCTCAGGGTCCTGGGATTGAGCCCTTTGTTGGGCGCCCTAGTCAGTAGGGAGTCTGCTTCTCCTTCTCCCTCTGCCCCTCTCTCCTGCTCATGCTCTCTCTCTCAGATAGATAAATAAAATCTTTATTAAAAAAAAGGCAATTCTGTTGCACAAATCTCAAAGATGGTGTTATGAAGAGGCTTGCAGCTCATATCATAAGATAGAAAGTATCAAAAATAATAGAGAGCTTCCACCTGGTACTTTCTATATCAGGTCATATTTATACTTCTTAGGAAAATTTTTTCTAGGATTATTAATCAGTCATTGAAAACTTAAATCACCATTGAACATATAGTTAAATATTCAATTTTATGTTACATGTTTTTTTCATAATTTTTAAAAAGAATAAAAAACTTGAATTTATTGTGACAACTGAAAGAATTTTACATATTCTGCTTTGAAGTTGTAGACTTTTTTTTTTTAAGATTTATTTATTTGAGAGAGAGAGAGCAGGAGGGAGGAGAGAGAGAGGTGGAGAGAGAGAACCCCAAGCAGACTCCCTACTGCGTGTGGAGCCCAATGTGGGTCTCCATCCCAAGACCCTGAGATCGTCACCTGATCGGAAATCAAGAGTCAGACACTCAACCAACTGAGCCACCCAGGTGTTCCTCAAGTTGCAGACTTTTTATTTTGCAGAACTAAGTATATTAAGTCTGTAGGAAGAAAGGTATTGTGAACACTGCTATATAAAATAACAGTATTAGTAACAAATTATTAGTAATAAAGTATTACTAATATATTGATGAAACAGAGCACATGAAGCAAAGTGAGCACTGAGTCCATGGGTAATTTTAAGGCCTGTGTTTACCTAAAGTGTGGCTATCTCCCACTGCTCTGACGAGGCTGTCTATTATAGCTAGGGACATTCAACAGAACTGGGAGGATAAGTTTAAATCAGCCATGAAAATAAGCATGTGCTTATTTGTCCTGAGCCTTAAAAATGTCAGGATTGGGGGCGCCTGGGTGGCTCAGATGGTTAAGCGTCTTCCTTCGGCTTAGGTCATGATCCCAGGGTCCTGGGATCGAGTCCCCCATCGGGTTCCCTGCTCAGCAGGGAGTCTGCTTCTCACTCCCTCTCTGTTTCCCCCTGCTTGTGTGCTCTCTCTCTCTCTCTCTCTGTGTCAAATAAATAAATAAAAATAAAGTCTTAAAAAAAATGTCAGGATTGGCCTAATGGATTTTAAGCAATAGTACATATTATCAAGACCTGGACCTAAAGGAAAGTTACTTGGCTGATATTTTCTACTCCACGTTTACTTTTTTTTTTTAAATGGAATATGTGTTTATGGGAAAACAATTGCTATATTTATTAAAGACATATGCTCAGATTCTGTTTCACAACAGAAATGTAAGAGCAGGTGGGGGTTCTAGAAGAGGATGGTTAAATATATGATGCAGAAATCAGTACACATTCTGGGAACTAAACAAAATGGTGAGCAAGTGGTAATTCTGAAATTTATTTCCAAAGTTAGTTTAGTTGGTATTGTTTAGGGTTTGGGGAGAATGGGTTTTGACTGAGTCATGGACTAGTCCTGGCCTTTGGCTATAAGATATGATAGAATAAATCAATATGTGAGGGAATTAGAAAGAAATGAAAAAGGAAAGATAGTAGATCAATTGTAGCCTTTCAGCTATATGATTATGAGTTTTGGGTTTTACTCTTCACTAATGGAAGAATGTACCAAAAAGTTACTCCATTATTTACTAATTTAAGAACCCTAACATAAAAGACTCATCTTAAGGCAGACTTACTCATAAGGGTAATGATTCTGAAGGCAATTTAGTGAGTCTTGTATTTTTGGCTTAAAAACAATGATCTGACCCCAGTTTCTTTAAGAGAAACTAAACACTTCTAGAAAATTGAGAAAGCTATATGTTGGAATTTCTTAGAAAAGATTACTGCTGTTCCAATGAAGAGTCATCATGAAAAACCTAGGTGATACGTAATACATTTTTCATGTATTTGATGATGGGAAAGGTAGTCACCTGTTTTATCCTTTATAAGCTGAGTATAAAGTTGGCCATATTATTTGGATTTGGACTTTTTAACTTCAGTGGAAGTTCACAGCTATCTAAATTCATAAGAGATGAAGTTGGGAGATGACAGAGGTGAATTCAAGAATTTATTTGGAGCAGCCAAGTCAGCATACATAAATGTGAGTGAATCAAAAAGCAGAATAGAGATAGGGAAAGAAACTGGTTTCATTCAGTTGCAAAGAACATGAAAGATAGTATTTCCTATTCTCCTTCCAAATTCCATCAAACAAATCCAAAGTATTCTCAAGGCATTGCTGATATTGGGGACTATTCACTCACCAAGGAGTCAGATTAAGAAGGCTCTAACTTATCTCCTGCTTTGAATAGTTCAGAGCACTTCTGTTTACATTAACCTAGAAAAGCACTGCAGCAATGGCCTCTTCAGTCATGTACTAAAGAATCAAAGGATAAGATGATCCATTAGCTTTATTTCCTCCCATTGCTGGGACCATCATGTTGGTTGATAGAAAACACTGAAATTATATCATTTTTCACATACGATCTTAAGAGAAAGATATTATTCATCTTATTGTTCTTGGTATCTTCTTGTAGATATGGGTTTCTAAGGAAAGGAAATAAGTAATTTTAAAAGTATACTTCACCTGTATTTCCAATGAATAACATCAACTAATGTCTATTAAGAGCCTACTATAGTGAGTATACTTATTGTGGTGAGCATTAAGTAATGTATAAAATTATCAAATCACTATGCTGTCCACCTGAAACTAATAAAACATCATATGTCAGCTATACTTCAAAAATAGTAATTTATAAATATGACAAAGCAGTATGCCAAACGCTTTGCATGTATTATCTCTAACCCTTATGACATTTTTATGAGGCAGATACTATTTTAACCTCTATTTTAAAGTGAGGCAGGTGGGATTCATGAAGACTAAGTGACTTGCCTGAGGTTAATATCTGGTAAACAGCACAGCCAATGTTCAAAACCAAAAGAGCATGGCTCTAGCGCCTGCCTTATTAATTACTATGACAACTTTATTTTTTCCCCCTAATATCCACTGCTATGGAAGTTTTCTTGGTGTATTTGTCACAAGTTAAGGTCACAGTTGCAGAAATATGTTCTAATTCCCTTAACCTTTCTCCAGACCTAAAACTAAAGAATGCTTAGAAAACAAGCACACAAACAAAAAATCTTAATCCAATAATACCAAATTTACAGCAAATTTTATATCAAATATGGCACTTGTATAAGAAAAACTTACTGAGAGTTTGATAGCTATGCAGATTATTTGCCAGTAGGAAATAGCATGTATATACAGATGGTCCCCAACTTATGATGGTCCGACTTACAATTTTTTGACTTTACAATGGTGCAAAAGTGATATACATTCAGTAGAAACCATACTTCAGATTTTGAATTGGGATCTCTTCCTGGGCTAGCAATATGTGGTCGATACTCTCTCAGGCCGCTGGGCAGTGGTAGTAAGCCATAGCTCCTGGTCAGCCCACAAACACAAGGGTAAATAACCCATACACTGACAACCTTTTGTAGCCATACAATTATGCTTTTTTCACTTTTGGTACAGTATTTGATTACATGCAATATTCAATGCTTTATTATCAATTAGACTTTGTATTAGATGACTTAGCTCAATTATAGGCTAATGTAGGTGTCTGAGAACATTTAAGGTAGGCTACACTTAACTATGAGGTTGAATAGATTAAGTATATATATATATATTTTTTTTTTAAAGATTTTATTTATTTATTTGACAGAGAGAGAGGGAGAGAGAGCAAGCAAGCACAGGCAGAGGCAGAGGGAGAAGCAGGCTCCCAGCCGAGCAAGGAGCCCGATATGGGACTCGATCCCTGGACGCTGGGATCATGACCTGAGTCGAAGGCAGCCGCTTAACCAACTGAGCCACCCAGGTGTCCCGAGTAGATTAAGTATATTAAATGCATTTTGACTCATGATGTTTTCAACTTACTATGAGTTTATCGGAACATAACCACATTGTAAGATGAGGAAAGATATATATAGCAAATGTAGTTTTCCACTGAGTTGGCTAAACAGATTTATATCCACTTTCATTCCATTACTCTAAGAACAAAACACTGCATGATGATCTAGTTATAAACTAATTTGCTAATCCTTATTACACATTACATTCTTAGAATCTGGATCCTAAAGAGCAGAACACTTGCTCAAACAGATCTTAATTCAGATGCACTTGTTATGACTATTGCAAATGTAATTTGAAAATATCTAGAGTTCTGCTTCACACTAGTCCTCCAAAGGGGAACTTCAAGGGGCAAATAAAGAGAAAATCTACCAGAGACTGCCATGATTCAACATGTACATTTGAGTTATAAGGTGAAAATTTTCCTCATTTTGTAGGTGCAAATCTGGGAAAACATTCAACAATAAATTAGGCCACTGCATATGAATAAATAAACTGGCATGGTATAGAAAGAGAAATAATTTGGACTTTGGAGTTAGATATTTTAACTCTAATAAATATTGCATCACCTGGTAGTTGACTGATCTTGGGCTAGACAAGTGGCCTGAATCTCAGTTTCTTCTATATATCAAATAGTGACAATGCCTATCTTCACGGGATTGCTCTAAGACTTTGAAAATTATATGAAAAGGATCTACCCAATTAATGGCCTAAGGGAGAGATGCACTTTACTATATCATTGGCTGTTTGTAGGCTCTTATAGCTGTTGGAGTCATCATACTGCATGCTGATATCAGAGTCCTTTGTTGCAGGGTATTTACTAGACCAAATTTATACTCATTACATTGATCATCAGTTGGTAATTCCTACTCATATGTTTATCACTATACAGAAAAGAAACAAACTTACTTAATACATTACTATAGGATAGCAAGTTGTATTATCACGTCTATTTACAGACTTGGAAGAGTTAAGAGTAATGAGATTTCAGTTATTTGGCCAAATTCTTAAGGGTACTAAAATTTCAGAATGGTTCTTCTAAAGATGTAAGTTACTTGGGGCACCTGGGTGGCTCAGTGGGTTAAGCCTTTGCCTTTGGCTCAGATCATGATCCCAGAGTCCTGGGATTGAGCCCCACATCAGGCTCTCTGCTCAGCAGGGGGCCTGCTTCCCACCCCCTCCCCGCCTCTCTGCCTACTTGTGATCTCTTGTCAAATAAATAAATAAAATCTTTAAAAAAAAAAAAGTTACAAGGAACTGTGACATCCTCCATTCCATCATTAGCGTATCTTTTGGAATAATCCCAGGGGCTTAACACAAGGTCTGTATCTTCTTCACATTGTTTATCTATTATCTGGTGGGGAGAGGGGGGTCAAGAGCTGTCATTCAGGGATCCAGGCTGAGAGAGCAGCAAATCAACACTTCAAACATTATCAGTCCCAGTGCCACAGGGAAAGACAAAAGTCTGGAGGATGTTGCACTGCACATATTTGCGTGCTCAAAGAGGTAATATTCATCAATTTCACAAAACTCACTTGCTCCACCCCACCAAGTATCAAATGTGCGATTCTACTTTGCAACAGGAAGGAAGAGCCCTGGAAAGTTCTGGTGAACACTATCAATGACTCCTCCAATTAGGAAGCAGAACTGTAGGAGCTGCAGAGCTCAAGTTAGCAATATGGCACTGCTTCCTGGAAAATACAGGCAATTCCACAATACAATAGGTAAATACTCAAATGATATCTGGAACCCAAAGAGATGGTTGCATACCTAAGGTATATCCTACATACAGTAGTAAGCAGACTACTAAAATATATAGCCAAAAAAATCCATTCACATCACTAACAAAATAAACCCCTACACTTCACCACAAGAGCATCACAGCATCAGAGGTGAACTATCTACTTTTCTTGGCAACATGAAAACTAGAAAATCGTAGGCCAAGCAATTATTGGTTGAAGTACATTTCTTTTTTTTTTCTTTTTTTAAAGATTTTTATTCATTTATTTGACAAACAGAGATCACAAGTAGGCAGAGAGGAAGGCAGAGAGAGAGGAGGAAGCAGGCACCCCACGGAGCAGAGAGCCCGACGTGGGGCTCGATCTCAGGACCCTGAGATCATGACCCGAGCCGAAGGCAGCAGCTTAATCCACTGAGCCACCCAGGTGCCCCTGAAGTACATTTCTTATGTCCAAGAAAAATTATAATGACTCTATATAACCAATAAGATAGATGATCAACTTCAACATACTAGAAATATTAAGATCAAATTATGTATCAGCTTTATCAGCAATATCTATATATTATGCATAATGCTGAATGACAGGAGTGACCTTAATGCTGTGTTCAGTGAAACATCATTATTGGGTCTGACATGTGAACGTATGGCAGTAAGCATAATCTCCAGGCAAACTAAGTGAAAAACTAATCAAAGAAGTAGAAGGCAACAGGAAACAATAAGCCATAACCACAGTTATATTATTATACTAGTAGAGATAAAGCTGACAAGACTCTGATGCCTCAAGTTGAGAAAATTTAGTCAGTGGTTCTTACTCTCTGGCCTGCACACTATATTCATTTGATAGACTTAAAATTGCTGAGGCCTGGCCCTACTCCAAGAGATTCTGATTTAACTGATCCACTAGACTGGAGCCCAGGCATTACCATGTTCTTGTTGGTGTTGTCATTTTGTCATTATTTTGTAAAGCTTTCTTTTTTTTAAA
>ML108415.1:88455-98621 GCA_003697995.1 Taxidea taxus jeffersonii
TCCTGCTGAGCAGAGAGCCTGATGCAGGGCTCGATCCCAGGACCCTGGGATCATGACCTGAGCCAAAAGCAGAGGCCTTAACCCACTGAGCCACCCAGGTGCCCCTTGTAAAGCTTTCTAATGCATAGCCAGGCTTAAGAAATGCTAAACTAAGTCATGTAATCTATCAAGCTAAAAAATAAACTTGCAGGTAATGGGTTCTGCAGACAGGTATCTGCTAAATATAAAAGAACAGCATTTGTGCTAGTGGGGAAAAATTCTTTTCCATGCATTAACATTTAAAAAAACTGCCATCCAGCACATGTTCACATCTATTTTCTTTAAGGAAAGGGGAGATTTCACCTGTCTTTATAGCTGATTTTATAGTAAATGAAAAGAAAAAATAAAATGTATCCATAAACTAATATAAATCATAAATACACAACTAAATATCACCTTCAACTTTTTTTCTAAAGTATATCCCAGTGTATCTATGAGAAATTTTATTTATTGTGGAAAACCTTATCATCTGTACCAATCAATAGACACTGACAGCTCTGTTGTGCTTTCAACAATGAAATTAATAAGTCCGTGGTCCCGGGACGCCTGGGTGGCTCAGTTGGTGGGGCAGCTGCCTTCGGCTCAGGTCATGATCCCAGTGATCCTGGGATTGAGTCCCACATCGGGCTTCTTGCTTGGCGGGGAGCCTGCTTCTCCCTCTGCCTCTGCCTGCCACTCTGTCTGCCTATGCTCGCTCTCTCTCTCTAACAAATAAATAAATAATCTTAAAAAAAAAAAAGTTGGTGGTGCCATAAATATAACAAGGGGAAAGTAACTATTAAAAAAAAAGCTTGAAAAACATATTTTGAAAAACACATCTTGAAAAAAACATATTTTGAAAAACATATCTTGAAAAAGATATTTCATTTTCTCATAAATGCATATAATGTCTTTCTAGGATAACATATTTCTCTCCCACCTTAACATATATACTTGTAAATTATTCACAGTCCATATGCAGTGAAAACTAAAATATTTAATCACCTGGTAAACTAAACTTACACAAATTAGGATAAAATGATATTGAAATAAGGTATGAAGTAAGATTTAGTTGATTAAAGCAGTGAATGTTATAAATACTTATAATTCTTTGCTGGTTTTAGAAAAAGAGATTAGACAACCTGTGCAATATGCATCCCACCTCCACTTCTAGAGGAATCTTTAAGAAAGTCCACATTGTGGGGGTGCCTGGGTGGCTCAGTCGTTAAGTGTCTGTCTTTAGCTCAGGTCATGATCCCAGGGTCCTGGGATCGAGCCCCGCATAGGGCTCTCTGCTTCTGCTTCGCAGGGAGCCTGCTTCCTTCTCTCTTTCTCTACCTGCCTCTCTGCCTACTTGTGATCTCTGTCTGTCAAATAAATAAATAAAATCTTAAAAAGAAAAAAAAAAGAAAGAAAGTCCACATTGGGGGCGCCCGGGTGGCTCAGTGGGTTAAAGCCTCTGCCTTCAGCTCAGGTCATGATCCCAGGGACCTGGGATGGAGCCCCGAATCAGGCTCTCTGCTCAGCAGGGAGTCTACTTCCCCGCCTCTCTCTCTGCCTGCCTCTCTGCCTACTTGTGATCTCTGTCAATTAAACAAATAAAACCTTAAAAAAAAAGTCCACATTGTCTACTACACATTAATTTTTGTGTGAGTGATCTTTTTTCATGGGGGAAAAGGATGTGAACTTAATATCCAGATCAATGTACTACAGTGTAGAGAAAGCATTTGAGGATATGAGAGCCCTGGTGCAGAGAGGACCATTAAAAGATTAAATTTTGGGGAAGTCTAGTAAAGAGAACAGTAGGCTGGGGTTACTACTATTTCCATCTCTCAGGTACAAGGAAATCTCAGCTGTCTCTGGAAATACATATTTTGAAATTACTCTTTTTCAATCAATTTCTCATATGTAAAATTTTTGACCATTTTTCTACCTTGGCTGGCAGTATTTCTGAGTCAACTTTCTTCCTTTCTATTTCTTGACTAGATTGGGGCAATGAGGTGTCAATGTGAGTCTTCCTTCTGGGTAAGCAGATCCTTAGATTGGCAGAAGTGGGAAATCAGAGCACAGAGGGACAATCTAGCATGTGCTTGATGAATGTGAGGTAGAAGGGAATTAACATTTCAGCCTTGAATGAAGAGACCCACAGAGAAGGCACCCAAATTATATCAGCTCCAAGGAAAAGAAGACACAGATTAAAAAGAGTAAGGGACAAAAAAGAGCCTAGGAAAGGTGCCCTGAATGACTGTAGAGGAGAGCCTGCCCCAGAGCTTGTAAGCACCCAGAGGGTTTATTCACCTAGAGTACTTGGTTAGCTGGAGGATTAGGGGAAGGAAGAGGGGAAACAAGTACTTTATTTTTTTTCTGTCCTCTTCCTTGCATTAGGGGGCTGCTTAATTTAAGCAGCCTTGAATTGATGGTCTTTGCAAGAATTTCTAAGTTTACTTTAATGTTTTCAGAAGGTTAAAACTTATGGCTTCAGATGCTTGAATTTGGCTTTGTTTTTCATCAGATTTTGTCCTTGTACTGACACAATTCAAATCCCAAGAGAAATATCAGTTGAGACAATTTAAAAATTCACTTCTGGTTTTTACTTATATTTAAATATAATTTCTTAAGAATGTCTTGCTCTTTATCATATTGTCAGATCTCTAAGATTCTAAGGTCTACTTCATGAGAAGCTAGCAGCTTTCCCTGCCCTTTAGGAAAGGGGAGAAGGGCACAGAGAGGAGAACAATTCTTGTTTTCTGTGGTTGCCAGCAGAAGCGCCTAGGAACATATACAAAATGTCAGAGCAGAGAAGGTGCCTCACATTAAGATGACTGGCTCATAACTACCATGAAATGAATGTATGTATCTTACTCTGTACTTAAATATTTTTATTAGAATGGGCTTCCCTTCCAGTTGCTTTCAAATTGGATGGGGAAAGATACTGCTTATGCCAAAGACACAGCAAAAGCCCATTTTGAAGTACCTCAAATTCACACAGGTTTACTTATACTGTTGACTAAAGGATGTGCCTTAAATGTACATACACTTACATGTGCATTTGAACATAGATATTTCCACTATAAAATAGAAATCCAAACAGCTGAAGGAACCCACATTTGACAACTATTTTAAAATCAGACTTCTAATGAAAGTATGGTTTGCAGATGAAAAGTTTCAATATTAGAATACAGACACAGATAATTAAATTGATTTATAATGATTAAACCAAACCATGGAAATAAGCCCAGTTCACCTATTTTCATTAACCTGAGAGTCCAGTCTATTCATTAGTTGTAGTGTGTGATTTAAAGTTGAAAAAGAGTAAAAAAGATACTGAAGGAGTTAGTATAATGAAATATTCTCTTTGAAATTTGAAAATCTGGTTGCATTCCATATTTAATTTTCCCTGTGAGCTAGGCCTCCAACTTAAAGTCTTCTCAAGGGGATTTTTAAAAACTACCAAATGATAATCTTAAAATTGTTTCAAAAGGCAATTATGTAAAGTCCTCAGTTGATTTATACTGCATTGCCATTAGGAAAAGAAAATTTAAAACTACCCTACTTTCCACATTTTCTTTGAAAAAACTTGTTTAAAAATACAAATATTCAATTTTAAACAAACAGTATATACTGTTTCATTTATATAAATATAAAAATAAGTAATTAGGTATTTTTTAGGCTCTGAAACAAAAATGGCCATAACTAAAAACAAGTGCAAAAGAAAAAAGCTTACTGTACCTACCTTTAATGTGATACTATAATGTCCAACAAATGTTGCATTTATCCATGATCTCGAATGGGGATCACCCAGGAATTCTATATGATATTGTTCAACATTTCCATCCAGGTCATAGATCACGTATTTCTCTTTAAAAGGATCTGGGCAAAGAATCCCTGGCCAACTTCAAAAGAAAGTATTTTAAATTATTTTGATGCTTTACAAAAAGGCAGAAATCAATACATCTGTTATAATCATATACCAAACTTTCTCCTTTGAATTTTAATAACTCACAAAACTTAAACATATTGACTTGTATCCTTTAGAAGTAGGGTATTCATTTGATAAAAGTCATCAGTTGTACCTTTGTAGATATAGAAAGCTTTGGAAAAGTCACATATTTAAGATAAACATAAAATACCAGAATAAAGAATTATAAGACAAAAGAACGATTTCTAGGATCTGGAAAAGACATTTAGACACTGCTAATAGGAAAGGTAAGATTCCTGGCAAGTTTGAATTAACTCTAAGCAATAAGAATGCATAATTACTAAAATGTTAACCCACTGGCAGAGCTTCTGATGGGGTAGGAGAGAGCTGGCATTTCCTGAGCCAGGGCTGCCAAAAGGGTACTGATAGTGCAGGCTGTGATAACATTGGAGATTCTAACTACTGTGGGACAAGCAGAAATAGAGCCCAGCAGTTCTTTATTGCCCCTTCCCCCTGCATCTGCTCCATTGGAAGGAGACCAAATTTCTAAAAATTTTTAGTACTAGAAGTAAAATTTATCCTTTGCTAAAAATAAACCTTTAAGGGTATATCCTTTTGTGCCATAAACCTCTAGAAATACGTTTCATGTTTTTCTTTGAGAAAAATAAAATACATATACATTAACTAAGTTTTAACTATTTTACCAATCTTTCTAGACTCTGACCTACTGTTTGGAGTCTAAAGCAGGAAAGGAAGGCAGCAAATAAAGTCAGGAAGTGGTAACTAAGGGATGCCAACTTCTACCTCAGTTTGCAGCTCCCTCGTGAAAAAGAGAGCGAGGATCAAATCAGGAGATCCAGGCTCTGGCTCTGCCTTCTACCAGACAAGAGACCTCAAGTGGATAATGAGGCCTTGCTGTGATTCTGGTTCCTCAATGTGCTATTACAAAATTCACACAAATATGTGCTTTATACATTTTGGGTTTTGACAGATTAAAATATTATAAAGTGCCATCGTTATGAACCAAACTGTGTTCCCCCTCATCAAGTTCATATGTTAAAGTCCTTATAACTCCAGTACCTCAGAATGTGACTGTATTTGGAGATAGTGTCTTTTGGAATGCCCAACTGAGTTAAAAGGTGGGTACTAATCTAACATGACAGGTTTCCTTTTAAAAAGACAAGATTAGGGATTACATTGAATGTATAGATTGCTCTAGATAGCATAGACATTTTAACGATATTTGTTCTTCCAATCCATTAGCATGGGATGCTTTTCCATTTCTTTGTATCTTCCTCAATTTCTTTCCTGAGTGTTCTATAGTTTTCTGAGCACCTTATCAAAATATCATCAACTTTTTTTCACAGAGCTAGAACAAAAAATCCTAAAATTTGTATGAAACCAAGAAAAGACCCCGAATAGCCAAAGGAATGCTGAAAAGAAAGCCAAAGCTGAGCTGAAGGCATCACAATTCCGGACTTCAAGCTCTATTATAAAGCTGTAATCATCAACACAGTATGGTACTGGTACAAAAACAGACACATAGATCAATGGAACAGAATAGAGAGCCCATATATGGATCCTCAACTCTAAAGTCACCTAATCTTCAACAAAGCAGGAAAGAATATCCAGTTGAAAAAAGACAGTCTCTTCAACAAATGGTGTTGGGAAAACTGGACAGCCACATGTAGAAGAATTATCAAAATCCTAGAGGAGAACACAGGCAGCAACCTCTATGACTTTGGCCATAGCAACTTCTTGCTAGACACATCTCCAAGGGCAAGGGAAACAAAGGCAAAAATGAACTACTGAGACTTCATCAAGATCAAAAGCTTTTGCATGGCAAAGGAAACAGTGGACAAAAGTAAGACAAAGGAAACAGTTGACAAAAGCAAGACAACCAACAGAATGGGAGAAGGTGTTTGCAAATGTCTTATCAGACAAAAGGCTAGTATCTAAAATCTACAAAGAACTTATCAAACTCAACACCCAAAGAACAAATAATTCAATCAAGAAATGGGTAGAAGACTTGCAGACATTTCTGCAAAGAAGACATCCAGATGGCCAACAGACACATGAAAAAGTGCTCAACATCACTCAGTATCAGGGAAATATAAATCAAAACCACAATGAGAAACTACCTCCCACCAATAAGAATGGCTAAAATTAACAACTCAGCAAACCAAAGATGTTGGCAAAGATGCAGAGAAAGGGGAACCCTCCTATATTGTTGGTGGGAATGCAAGCTGGTGTAGCCGCTCTGGAAAACAGTATGGAGGTTCCTCAAAAAGTTGAAAAGTAGAGCTATCCTATGATCCAGCAATTGCACTAGTGGGTATTTACCCTAAAGATACAAATGTAGTGATCCAAAGGGGCACCTGCACCACAATGTTTACAGTAATAATGTCCACAATAACCAAGCCATGGAAAGAGCCCAGATATCCATAAAAAAGAATGCTACTCAGCCATCAAAAAAAAGGGGGGGGTGCCTGGGTGGCTCAGTGGGTTAAAGCCTCTGCCTTTGGCTCAGGTCATGATACAAGGGTCCTGGGATCGAGCCCTGCATCAGGCTCTCTGCTCAGCAGGGAGCCTACTTTCTTCTCTCTCTCTCTCTCTGCCTGCCTCTTTGCCTACTTGTGATCTCTGTCAAATAAATAAATAAAATCTTAAAAAAAATGAAATCTTGCCTTTTGCACAGATGTGGATGGAACTAGAGGGTATTTTGCTAACTGAAATAATCAGAGACAGCCAGTTATATGATCTCATTCTTAATGTGGAAAGTAAGAAATAAAACACAGGAGCATAGAGGAAGAGAGGCAGAAATAAAATAAGATGAAATCAGAGGGAGAGAGATAAACCATAAGAGACTCTTTAGGAAACAAACTGAGGGTTGCTGGAGGAGAGGTGGGTGGAGAATGGGATAACTGGGTGATGGACATTAAGGAAGACATGTGATGTAATAAGCACTGGGTATTATATAATACTGATGAATCACTGACCTATACCTCTGAAACCAATAATATGTTATATGTTAATTAACTGAATTTAAATTAAAAAAATAAAAACTCAATAAAAAGAGATTAGGACACAGACATGCATAGAGGGAAGACCATGTGAAGACACAAGGAGAGAGATCCATCTACAAGCCAAGGAGAAAGCCTCAGAAGAAATAAACCCTGCTGACAATTTAATCTGAGATTTCTAGCCTCAGAATTGTAAGAGATTAAATTTCTGTTATTTTTAAACTACCTAGTCTGTGACACTCTGTTATAACAGCCCTAGCAAACTAAGCATATACAGGTATACAATTATATATAGGTAAGATAACTGGTATTAATTGAGAGGTAATAAGAATGATACAAAAACATTTTTGCCTCATTTAATTATTTAGAAACTAGATAATTTAGATATTTAGATAATTTTAAAACCTAAAGGAAGCATACAGATCATGCTATAAAGAATCTGAAATCACAAAAAGGCAAAATCCATAAATTACTTGGGTTTGAGGACTATAGATGGTTGATCTTCTATTAAATTATCAATTGATATGAAAGTTACAAAGTTATAAATATAGAAATTTATCTACCATACCATTGTAAAAATGTTTTTACAGATCATAAATAACACAATCTAAACTAACAAAAATATTTCATGCTTAGTATTATTAATGAAAAAAGTTTGATTCCAGGAAATTAACAAATCCCAAGTATAGTTGCCAGGAGGTGTTGTGTTGGGTATACCAGTCCCCAGGGAAGGTGGAGTGTGAGAACGGAGCAGATGTCTAGCTGTTCCCTGGATGCTGAGCAGAGTTCTTTGGCTCTTGGACCTGAGTTAGGGAAAGGGAAGAAGATAGAAGGTCTGCCTGGCATCCCTAGATCATGGAAGAGGAAAGGCTAGAAGATTACAAATTAAGTCAGACTATGTGGAATCCAAAGCAGCCTAATACTTTGGAAAATTGGTAATGGAAAGTCAAGTAGAGGTTCAGGACCTAAATGAAGACTGCTATCTAGTTATTATCAGGTTCACAGCACAGTATCATTGCTATTTGGCAACCCTTATTGGGCTTAAGAGTGCTTAAGAGAAACTTGAATAGAGTTTATCTTTTAAGCCTACATTGGAAATCTACATTTCTGAAGGAACTCACTCAAAAGAAGATTTCAATAAGCAAACAAGTGACTAAAAATGAATGATAGCTGCATTGGAGACTCCAAACTTATTAGAAATCAAGAAACAGTGGGTCCAAAAAAACCCAAAACCACACACACAAAAGAAACAGTGGGTCTTCCAATGGATTAGTAACTCTTTAAAAAGAAATCAAACTGTGATTGTTATATTATATTTGTTGACTACTCTTCATAAAATGCAAGGGGCTCATGTTTAACACTAGGTGATTTGCACCTCACAAAAATTTTAAAATAAAATTATAAGTAGCACCAATTTCACTGAGTGTAAAACAATCACAGGATTTCTAATACTTGAGAAATGAAAGAAAAATATCTTGCTGTTATTATGTTTAAGTTTTTCTGACACAAATTCTGAGAAGATTTCTTTTACATAAAGCCTACTGGCCCCTAGAGTATTCTATTTAAATTGTTACTCTATAAAATATAAATAAAAATTAAAAAAAAAGTAAAACTAGAAATGACTCCTAAAAAGAATTAGATACCAATAAAAAAAAAAGCTTCTGTTCATTATTTAAAACATGTCATATTAGACAAAATATTGCATGCTGATTTACAGACGAATTATGAAAAGTATTGTCAAATATCCTCATAATTGGGGCACATTAGTATTTCTTCAGGCAGTGCAAAGGAATTGTCTGACTCCTAGTCTGTGTGTTTCAGCTAAAACAGAATGTACCATGTGATGATTCCTGCACAACTGCAGGAGAAGCTGAGGAGAGGCAACAGATGCAGAAAACATGATTACTTCTCTCCACGTGCTTTATCCATCATTTTCTCTGACTCAGTGTGACTGAAGAAAGCTGATGTCCATTTTCTGCTTTCACTCTGAATTCTGAGTCCCAAAGCTGTCAATGATGATAGTGCATTGTGCACTTCTACTTTCTGATTTTTCACGTTAATATTGATGAGAAACTCTGAAGCGTTGTCTTGTGGGCTTAAAGATGGAGAGGGAGATTAAGAGTAGGCAACCCAATGGGAAGGTATTAGAATTACAAGGAAAGTTGTGTGATTGGCTTTAGAATCTGTGGGTGGTGGGAGGTAAAATGTACATATACAACATGAACAAACAGATACCAGGTGTTGGAATCCACTTGGGGGAAAAGGAAAATTTGGGCACAACATGTAGCTTCGAGAGGACTGCAAACATATCATGAAGAAACTGATGTCATACACATTTCTCATCCAGTGGAAATGATCTTTAATAAGATAGCTATTGCCTTCAGCAGAAGTTGAAACATAAGCATGATTTTAGTTGCCATGTATTTCAATGAGAAATACATGACTGTTATTTTCAAACTATGGTTTGGATGTTTAAAAGGAGAGAGAGTTTTACTTGGGTCTCACTCTTTTGTTTTTTTTTTAAAGATTTTATTTATTTATTTGACAGAGACATAGCAAGAGAAGGAACGCAAGTAGAGGGAGTGGGAGAGGCAGAAGCAGGCTTCTTGCCAGAGCTGGGAGTCTGATGCGGGATTTGATCCCAGGGCTCTGGGATCATGACCTAGCCGAAGGCAGATGTTTAATAACTGAGCCACTCAAGAAGCCCCGTGGGCCTCACTCTTAATCTGTGGTAAACAAAATGGATGAGCTGGAATCATCACTAACTGAATGCTGTATTTGCCACAAAATCTCTCAGCTGTACCTAACTATAGGGGGGATGATAGGAAGAGGAAATTCCTAATCCTCTCCCCACATTATAAGTATATTAATCCATAGACAAAAGAATGCAAATAAGAAGTAGCCAAATAATATTTTATAAGACTGAAAGGATCTATAGAAATCTCAATTTATAAACTTCAATACTATATCTAAAATGTATTGCTGCATTGGCTTGTTAATTTAAAGGCATATCTTACCACTAAATTGTTTGTACTATAGTACATCAGAATGCAAATATATTTTCTTTTTTTTTTAATTTTTTTTTTTAAGATTTTATTTATTCATTAGTTAGAGAGCGAGCACAGGCAGACAGAGAGGCAGGCAGAGGCAGAGGGAGAAGCAGGCTCCCTGCTGAGCAAGGAGCCTGATGTGGGACTCGATCCCAG